>BTPG01000002.1:276377166-276662166 GCA_036245525.1 Semisulcospira habei | reverse complement strand
TGTCCCAGAAACATGGATTCAAAGTGATCTCAGCAAGAGGCATAGATCCTCATGAGCCCAACAGCAACTGCGGTGGGGGAGGGGGGCTCATGAGGATCTATACCTCCTGCAATTACATTTGTGTGGACGGAGGGAACAATCAAATAAAAGTCATTCAATAAACATTAATTAATATCAGGACATTCTAATATCCCATTTTGTACCTGATATTAATATGCTAAATCTGTAAGACTTATAATACTGATATTAAGACTTATTAAAACTCTAAACTAATACAATTACTAAAAATTATTTAAAACTTAAAGAGCATTATTAACGACATTATCAGCGAACACATTAACGTCTTACTTTCCACTTACACCCTCTACAACTGTCCATCTAGGCCAGCGATACCCCCGCGATGAAACAGCTGTATAAACACACACACACACACACACGCACGCACGCACGCACGCACGCACGCACGCACACACACACACACACACACACACACGCGCGCGCGCGCGCACACACACGCACACACACTTTTAACAGCTGTGTAGATTTACAAAATATTTAACAGTCGGACGGCAACAGGGATGAAAGCGGACAGTTTCCTGCGATTGGTTTTACATGATGGTTGTCTGTATCGGCGGCCAGACGGGAGCAATTCAAAGAGGTCTTTCATCACGTGTGCATCACTATTCAGGATGGAAGTAGCTTTTCTTACAATATGACAATCGCAGAACACGGCTAAACTTCTCTGTTCTTCCCCAATGATCTTGGAGCTGAGATGAACAATTCTCTGAAGACTGTTTTTGTTTTTAACACTAAGATTTGGGAACCAGCAAATGAACGAGAAAGTCAGGACGCTTTCTAAGAAAGATTTGTAAAACAAAGTTAACATGGTTCTGTCAACAGAGAAAGAGTTCAGCTTTCTCAGAAAATACAATCTCTGTTGGCCTTTCTTCATAACACTTTCAGTATTGTCATCCCAATTCAGTTTATCATCGAAGATGGTACCTAAGTACTTATACTTCTGGACAATGGCAGCTTCCTTATCATGTATAATAGTCGTTTGGAGTTTTGTTGTTGTTGTTGTTGTTTTTCCTGTGGTCTTTAAGATGTTGTTTTATATTGAAATCCGTCTGTATTTGGTCCACTTTCAAGAAAACGAAAACATTACTACGTTGAAGGGGACCCAAAATCAACATAACATATACGTATTCTGTAGTCTAACTCTATTACACCAGATTTGAGTAGCAGAAAGACTTTTTAACATCGGAGTAGTTCGGTGACAAGAGATTATGGAGGGGGGGGGGGAGGGGGAGATGTTTTGACGTCACTAATTTTCTGTGCTGTTGAAGAAAAGAAAAAAAAACATTTTTGACGTCACTAGTTTTTTTTTTCTGATTTGTGTTGAGAAAAAATAATGACGCCACAATCTGATCCTGTTGTGTGTAGACTACAATGTATGTCCTTATAATTATTGTGTTGACTTCGGGTCCCCCGAAATTTAACTCATTCGCGGCCAGCCGCATCCGGATGCGCGGCTTGCCGCGAATGAGTTAATGGGCAGGAGATGGAAATAAACTCTTGCTGTCCCCCTGAACGGAGTTATGATTTAATGTGTGATCGTCAGGTAAATGGATAAAAGCGTTCTCCCTACCCTAAAAATTAACAAAATCAAACGTCTCTATCAATCTGTTCGCTGACAGTGGACACATTGTGTTTTTTGGTGGTTGTTGTTGAAATCATTGTAAATTAAGCGTCAAACTGAGATCCAGTCAAAGTACCATGGATACAAATTGGCTTCGGCAAGAGGCATAGATCCTCATAAGCCCCCGCAACAGTTGAATGTTGTACACAACACTCATTTGAGACGTGCCGCCTACGGATACGCGGCGAGATTCGCCGCGTATCCGTAGGCGGCACGTCTCGAATGAGTTCATTCTTCTGGGCGGCAGTCGACGGATTAATCCTGTTACTGCCATTGTCTAGAAATGATGTCTCGGAAACCATGGTAGAGATGACCTCGTATCGAGGCATACAAGCTGTTTGACTGAGTTCAGTAGAGCAAGAGGCCATAGAGCATCGTGAGCCCCCGCAATTGCGGTGGTCCATGAGGATCTATGCCCCTTGCACATGGATGCTGGAGTTTGTGCTGCAGCAGTGAGGACACTAATGATTATCACAGGAAACAGAGACATCACAACGCGCAGTTGGTACAAATATGTGTGTTCAATTACAAAACGCGGAGCCGAATATTCCTTGTAGCCAAACGCTTTGAGTTGACAATAAAAAATAAATAAATAAATAAATAAATAAATAAAATCGGATCAACATCACCACCGACAGCAGCAACAACAACAGTAACAGCAAAATTAATAAACAGATTACACTTGTATAATAAAACGAAAGAAAAGAATGCTTACGTGTGTCTCAGTGTTGGTGTGATAACGGCTGGCAAAACCAGACACGTTCTCTTCAAGCAAAGACGCTGTAGGCTGGTGCGTAGTGAATGATCACTGTCTGGTCAGTCGATACACCTGTGCTCTACCCTTAGTCCCTGACGTTTCTTCGGGTAGCTTGGCGCGCGTCACAGGCCTTTATGCTGAAACAAGGCGGGGTCAAGCTACAGCAAGCCAGCGGTCAAGCCAACTTCTGACTTCTGGCGATTTCGTTGCCAGTGCCGAGAAACGGGTCGAGCGTGATGCCTTCGGTTGATTAGTTTGAAGGCTTAACACAAGGGTAGCACCAGATCAGTTTGGCGCCTATAGGCTAGTTAGTCAGTTGTTTGGGTTTAACGCCGAGCAGGCGACTAAGGCCATCTCACGGCGGGATGGGTAAAAATCTGGTCAGTCAGACTAAAAGCAAGATCTTAAGTCAAGATGTAAATATAGCTTAAAAATGTAAGGCTAAAATGTCGCACGAGTCTTTAAAAGAAACGTATACAGACTCTCAAAAAGGGCAAATAAAAAAATTCACGTAGTCTATGAATGCTCAGATCTTGTGAAAAATATTGCATTCTCTCAAGAAATTGAAGAGTTAGGCGCCAAGCTGATCTGACACTACTCCTGTGCTATCATAGTATGTCTCGGACAGAGTTTTTTGCTTAGAAGGCATACCAAAATTGAATAGACTACTCTAGCCAGTCGGCACTGCATTTAACTCACTATTTGATTAATTTCTTGGCTGCCAACTTCTAGTAGTCATGAGCATGTACTCGTATTTAAGGAAAACAAAAACGAAACTCTATTTTAAAACAGATTCCTTTTTATGATTTAGTATCCCTTTAGCGTTTGGCAGAGTTTTTGTTGAGGTGACTCATGCAGGAATCACCAAGTCCAGAAACCGCTTACGACAGCCAGTAAGGATTCAACGTGAACACTGAAATTCTTTTGGCGCCTAGAATGAAACAGCTAAAGCCAGACACAGCCGGTAAATTTCATACCTTCGCCCAACGTTGAAAACAGTCGTTGTCGTTGGTGTTAGTAGATGGTGGTTTTTTCTTATAGTTTATTTAGTTCTTCTTTTCCTTGAAGTTGTTAGCTACGGTTTTTGGTGATGTCAGTTTTAGAAGAAAAGGCCACTCATCTGCGTTACGCAATAGGCAGTCGCTGAAATACTTTGTCCAGCACCGGGCTCTCAAATTTTGTCGTCGGAAAAATTCATGTTGCTCGCCTTTTATGCCACCTAGTCTGCGGGAGGCGAGATTCCAAAAAAATACTGGTGGGTGTAGCCAAGATAGAGCGGGGGTGGGGTGGGGTGGGATGGGGTCGGAATAGGTTGGGTGGGGGCGAGCAGCTTCGCGGGTGATACAGTTGAATAGCCACGCATAGCAGGGAGTATTAACCCCCATCATCCTGAGGCTAAAAGCGTCAAATTTGTACACTGCCATATGCAAGCCACATTATAGTACTTACAGATAAGGATATAGACCAATGGCTTTAGTTCAAGGGTGGTGCCAGAATAGCTTGGCGCCTATAGGCGCCAAGCTATTCTGGCACTACCCTTGAACTATTTTAGACAAACTTATTTCACGCACTGGTGTATTCCGAATGATAATGGTTCACGATTGTGAAGGAGCTAGCGATGGTGCTGGTGATGGTTTTTGCTGGTGATGGTGGTGGTGGTCGTGGTCGTGGTCATGGAGTGATGGTCGTGGTGCTGAAATAGTTCGGTATTGGGAGTAGGAAGAGAAATAAAAGAGATTTTGTTGTTGTTGTTGTTGTTGTTGTTAAGCGTGCTTAGCAACCTTAATTGACTGCCATTGACGCTACCGTTCCGTGGAAAACGTGCCTAGTTAGTTACTTGTCTTTTTCGTAGAGAGGAATCGTCAGGAGCTGTCGAGAGGTTAAATTCCTCACTTCCCCCGCCAACCGCACGAAATGGACGGGACCGTGACAGACTGACAGGTCGTGCTTCATTATCTCAGCGCTTGGTGGCATCGATGTTACTTAGTTCATCAACCTCTGTGACTCTGCATGCACTGTGTCTCAGGCAGCAAAAGTCCCTCGGACCGACGTAGGCCGCAGTTGGCCCGCGCACGAATGTGCGCGGGCCAACCGCGGCCCAGGTCGGCCCGAGGATCTGTTGCTGACTGGGATATGCCGGATTGTGTACTCAGGCAATAAGGAAGTCGTGGGATTCTGTGAGCGGTGGTTCTGAGCACTGCACTCGAGCCAAAGGCACACTGGTTACTTGCCTTGATTTCCTAGTTACCTGCCTCGATCCGCTACGCATGCGGATCGAGAGAGACAACCAGTGTGGGTCTAACGAATGCAGAGGCTGTAGAACGTAAAGTGTATCACAGATTGTGTGACCTCAGGGGCGGATCCATGGGGTGGGGGGGGGGTGTCTAGACGGGGGAGCCCAAATTCGCCGACGACCCCTCCCCCCCCCCTTCCCCCACCATACGTCAGATTTACAGACCTGGACACAATCATGCGCGCGCACACACACACACACACACACACACACACACACACACACACACACACACACACACACACAGAGAGAGAGAGAGCAGAACACAACACAATTTTGTGAAATAAGTCATTAAACTATACTGAAGCTAAGTACAGACACACACACGGGGTCGTCAGCGAATTTTTTTGAATGGTGACTTTATAGATTGTTTATACAGTGCGTTGTAATTTTTTGTAATACTTTTTGTAAATTGCGTTTTTGTAAATTAGTTATTTTTGTACAATTAGTTTTTGTTAAGTGCCTAGAGCTCTAATCCGAGGTTAGGCGCTATACAAGTACTCATTATTATTATTATTATTATTATTATTATTATTATTATTATTATCATTATTATTATTATCAATCACCTATGACACCCGGGCCAGTCGGCTGCTCACCCCCGGGGAGACACGGCGCAATTGATTTCTCGCTTTCTGATAACATTTGGCGTGTCCACCGTCGTAGACTTAAACCTATATGACTGCCACGAGGAAGCAATGAAAATGGTATGGCACAGAAAGAGGTAATGCTTCTCACAAGCACCTGTGACTGAAAGGGGCACATAAAATTATATGGCTTGCTGAGGACTGAGTTGGGACCCAGACTAGCAGTGATTGGTCACTTTCACGCCGCTGGGGTTGACCAGCAGTCAGCGGCTTATTGCCAGATGGCTGCCTCAGCCTGAGGATGCAATGAGGATTGTATCGCACAGCAAGAGGCACTGATTTACATGAGCCCCTGTGGGTGCAGGGGCACATAGCACTCTATGTCGGGGTAAAGTACTGTCAGCACTGGAAGTACTGGAAGTACTGGAAGCAGGTCAGCAGTGCCAAGGTGAGGATATTTGACTATAGGCCCATGAACACACTAGGCCCACCGATAATTGTGAAATACACCGTACAAGAAAAGAAGAACCATCGAACAGTTAAACGCAACTTCCACAAATAACCATTTTTTTAAAATGGGGGCGGGGGGGGGGGGGGCTGAGCCCCTTAGGCCCCTCCCCCCCTGGATCCGCCACTGGACCTAAATTTCACGATTGTTCACATATAACAATCAACATTATGCGTGAACACGTACGTTTTACAACCACGAAATAAAACAACAGATAATCGTGTCTGGTAATGTCTATAAGAATGTCACTAAATTATCCTTTGTCAGCTTTTCTTCGTGGTGGCGCGGCGCATTTACAGACATTCAAGCCATTAAATCCAACACCTTTGATTTACCAGTCCATTATGTGCTTTAAAACTTCTTTTTTTTTAATCTTGAAACCTCAACTTACGAGTATGTTGGAATTCTGTGTGTAACTGGATTTTTAAAAAAATATTTAATTTATTTATTTACTTCTTTTTTTTTTTGGGGGGGGGAGGAGTGGGGGGTGGGGGTGTCTTTTCTTTGCCTGTTGTTTTTTGTTGTGGGGTTTTCTTTTATTTGTTTGTGTCTGTGTATGTGTGTGTGTGTATGTGTGGGTGTTTGCTTGTTGTTGTGGGTTTCAATGAGTGTATGTTTGTTCGTTTGTGTCTTTCTTTCTTTCAGTTCTTTCTTTGTATTTGTCTGTTTGATGGAATCCTATTATTCAATATGCCCAGAGTATATCAGATCACATTTTGATAAATATATAGAAGCCCAGAACAAATGAAAGTGGTGTATACATAAAATCTGCCAGTAACTGATAAATAGAAGGGATCAGAGTTTGGTAAGACATGGCGCCATCTTGATGACGTCACGGCCGTCTCGGGTGGTCGTTTTCAGTGGTCTCCCTTGATTAGCGAGGAAGCCCGCCGGTAGCTGTCGCTGTGTGCAACCGGAAATGAATTTAAACTTCGCGCAGTCGTACAAAGACTGCTTTCTTTATTAGCCACTTTACCGTTAGGGGTCAACTAGCACACAATGTAACATTCTCCGGAAAGAACTCGATTCAAGACACGGCCGATATGCCTGGACTATGTTGACCAGTTGACCAGGGGCGCCGAAACTAATCAGGGCACTAGCTTTGAACTGGCTGAACTGAATATCGGTCGATCGATCTGTCCAAATTGGCGCTGAAAACGAAAGTGTTTGCTAGCTCCTGACAATCACAGGCTATGCCTCTTTTATTCAGCTTCTCTGACAGTGTCGGTTTGGTGGAACTTTTTTCGGCATTCTTTTCTTTTCAAGTTCGGGGTCGGCTAAGTCTTCCTGGTTGTTATTCTGTCATTCTTTCGTTATAGGCCTCGGGAAGCTGACGTCATCAAGCTAGTCGTGGCGGCCATCTTGACGCGACTCATGCGCTCATCGGGAAATCGCTGTCAGGACAATGTCAGGAAAGTCCTGACGTGCTATAGGCAATAACAACAAGTCTTGCCATCACCTTAGGAAACCGTTAACCAGAATCTGTTTTTGTTTGCTTCCAAAGAGGAAGAAACATGAAGAAAAACGTGTTGAAACTCTACTTCGCTACTATCTGAAGTATAGCGCAAGGCGCGGAGCGTGTCCTCTCAAGATGGCGGCGCGGCAGCCCGCGACGCTCCTAGACAACGCGGGAAACTTCCCGAGCCCTATTAGTCGCATTTTTTTTAAGGCCCCTTTTCTTTGGTGGTGTTATTTTCTTTTCTACTCCACACTAATTAACATTCACTTTGAAATTTCGGCGAGTGTCTTGTTGATTTTGTTTCGTTGCATGTGTTTTATTTCGTGCATTTTTCACAGAGTCTGATCGGTGTAACTGCAAGTTGTCGGTTGTCATATCGCAACCCCTTCAGTCACTGCCGAGGAAACGTGAACACAATCCAACTGCAAGAGGCATAGATCCTCATGAGCCCCCGAATTCGCGGGGGCTCATGCCGATCTAAGCCTCTTGCTGAAACCGCTTTGTATCCGTGCTCTTTTGACAGGGTAGACTGGAGGCGCCACGCTGATCAAGAGTCATGTTTCTGACACGATCCATTTCCTGCGCAGTGTACGCAAAAGTCATCGATAGATGAGCCATTTTGGTTATGTATAGAAGCGACACGAATAAAGGGGGAAGTAAGAGAGGACTATTAAAGTAAGAGATTTCTTTATTAGGACAAAACTTTGACAATCAGGCATGTCTTAATTTTTGCATGTGTGTTTTTCCTGCCTGCTTCCTAAGTTCCAAAAGAGACATGGGTTATAGGCTTGACCTGATGCATCCTTTTTTTAAGGATTTGGTTAGTTCGGGTTTAACGTCCACGGCACCGAAGTGATAATGGACGGCCCGCACGGGCGGGTTATGGGGCATAGGGAAATCTATTTCCTATGGAGTACGACCTGAACACTGATCAACTCAGGCGCACTCCAACTGTGCCACTTTGATTTACCAGGACCTTTCAACGGGCATGCTATTGAACAAGCCCGTCTTTTTCCCCTGGATTGCAAGTCCAGCTACCGGGGCGGGACGGGGATTCGAACCCACGACCCGGCGATTCCTTTCGCTCTCCTGCTTCGACGCTTAACCGCCTGAGCTATTTCGGACTCGTTTTTTTATTATTATTTTTTAAATTATTTTTTAAAAATTATTATTAAGGATATATATGATCGTCTTGTTTTATACCTGCGTGATTCTCTGTGGGCTGGCGATTGGGTGCCTGATAGGCGGGGGCAGGGGATCTAACTGTATGTCCAGCGCTGAGTAATTCCCCATGGTATCTGGTTTGTGAGTATGTCTTAATTTGTTCATATCAGTACATCTTCGCTATCAACTCTTCGTGGAAGCCACAATAGTAGTTAAATCCACTAATTCTCGGAGATAGGGGGAGCTGGGGTTAGTGGGGGATGGAATGCCAGGGGGAGGGAAGGGAAAGGAGGAATGGCAACTTATCCATAACGATACAATGCAGTAGCTAGGGGGTGGGTGGGGGGAGAGGGGATCGCCGCAATATATTTTGAGAAAACATTTTTTGGGGAGGAAAAATATTAACATGATATATAAATTCTGAGAATGCTGTGCTAATGCCATGGGATTCCAGGCTGGTAAGCTTGCATTGTGTCGTCCTCCCCGCGAGGGGGGAAGATAGAAAATATTCCCAAACAGATATTGGACTTGCTGAGTAGATTTAAAGTTTTTGCCGCCTACAACCGATTTCGCCCCAGGGTGGGGGGGTGGGGGGAGAGGGGGGGGTGAGGGGGGGGGGCGGGGGTCTTCAATGTTTGATGTTTTGGAGGCTGGAAAGTAACATGTCAGGCACGTTGCCTCCTACGACACCCGCAACCCCAATGAAAATACCTTTTTTTCTACGTCACTAAAATGGCTGCTTGGATTGGCTGAATAAACAATGTTGTCGTGCCGGCCTCAGCATATTATATGTCCCACTAGTTACACTGGCTGTACATTCTTTGAGCCGTTAGGCATAATCATGCGTAGCGGATCGACAGAAGCAACCAGTGTGATAGCAGCCTCATTCAGTACTGCATGTTTCTATACAGGAACAATTCACTCGAGTCGGAGATTCATTATTATAGTCTCATGAGATTCATTATTATAGTCTCGTGAGATTCATTATTATAGTCTCGTGAGATTCATTATTATAGTGTCGTGAGATTCATTATTTGAGTCTCGTGAGATTCATTATTATAGTCTCGTGAGATTCATTATTATAGTCTCGTGAGATTCATTATTATAGTCTCGTGAGAATAATTATAGTCTCGTGGTTTGCCTTGCCTTTAACCCATTTGACCCCGACAAACTGCTTCAGGACATGGGTCGACTATGATAATTCAAGGGTAGTGCCTGATTAGCTTGGCGCCATAAGATTCCAAGCTAATCTGGCAGTACCCTTGAATTATCATGGTCGACCCATCTCCTGCTGTAGTGCGTCAGGGCTGAATGGGTTAAGCTAGTTAAACAGAATATCATTGTTAAACATACAAATATATAATTTGCCTGCTGATCTGTGATTTTATTCGTTACCATTTGCCCTCGAGCGGTTACAACTCATGTGACCGATTTAAAATGTAATTGCCGCTATTGATTTACTAATTAGGCGTTAGTGTTTAGGCATTAACGCCGATATGACGACAAAGGTCGTCACACGAGGAACGAGGAACAATTACACGTGTCTTATGCTGTAGCAACAAGGCCGCGCATTTACACACACACACACACACACACACACACACACACACACACACACACACACACACACACACACACACACACACACACACACAGGGGGTGAGTTGTGCTCACGATCGACGTCACACAGTTGAAGAGCGGCTCCGCACATTTTTAGCATTTTGCAACATAATTACTTAATGAGTGACTTTAGAACAACGACAGGGTGATTCAGCTCATCATGCCGATCAGTTCGGTAGCTTTTTGTGCCATCTGCGGTACCTTTTACTGGACTTTTCAAAACTTCATGGCTCGCAAAGCACAGAGGAAGGCAGCCCTACGTTACCGCACTGTCAGTGTCAGCGGACCGGTGGCAGTCATTCTCGTGTTTTTGGTCGGCTTTCTGCTCCGGTGTGGCGATGTCGAAGCGAACCCAGGCCCACCGAAACGACAGACTCTTTTGACATGCCAGGGGAACCAAGACAACCAGTCGCCCGGGGGTGAGGCAAACGCAGTGTCTGAGCCGACCATTGCTGATGTGTTTAAAATGTTGAATGTGATGGACAAAAAGATGGACAGTATGAAAGCTACAATGCAGGAGCAAATGGACAAAATTCAGAGTGACTTTACTGCGGTGATGAAAGAAAACAAAGAGTTGAAGGAGAAAGTTACGCAGCTGGAGGATAAGCTGGATGATTTGGAGGGGCGGAGCAGACGCAAGAATCTTATCTTTCACGGAATCCCCCACCCCCAGGGGCGCTCAGAGACTTGGGCGGACTGTGAGAAAGCTGTCAAGTCAATGTTGAAGGACGAGATGGGCATAGAGGAGGAGATCGAGGTGGAGCGTGCCCATCGTCTGAAGGGGGGCAAGGCGCCCCACCCCATCATCGTGTGCTTCAACAAGTACAAAGACAAGGAGCGGATCCTGTTTGAGCGAAGAACGCTGAAGGAGAACAAGTCCCGGGTCTACATCTCTGAGGACTTCACCCCTCGGGTGAGGGACGTGCGCCGCAAGCTGCTACCCTTCCTCAAGGAGGCCAAGCAGGCGGGGAAGAAGGCCTTCCTCCGCTTCGACTCCCTCGTTGTTGAGGGAAAGACCCACGCATACGACGCTGCTACCCAGAGGCCTGTGGAGCGCAGGGGGCAGAAATGAGGGGCAGGCCGGCATGTTGACCCAGCAACCAGGAGAAGACAGCCCGTCCCTCATTCAGACCCCCAGGACCCCCACCATGTGTCTTCCAAAGACGACTTACCTGCACACACATGCGCTCAAGTGCCCATACTCAAACCCACACCCGCACACTGTGATGATGAAAGTGGTAGTGATGAAAGTGGTAGCTCTATGTTTCGCATCATGGCATGGAATATCCAAGGTCTTGTAAATAAGCTGAAAAGTGTTTCTTTTAGGCAGTTCTGTGAAAAGTGTCAAATTTTTGCATTTTCAGAGATCTGGTCGTGTAAGCAAAATGTTATAGAGGATACCTTTCCAGAGTATCAGGTGTTTTTTTCACCACGTACACAAAAGTTAAAAGGGGGCGTGGCCGTGTGTGTACATAAATCTATAGCCTGTCATGTGTTGCGTTTAATGCAGGCAGCTGAGGATATTGTGTTTCTAAAGATCGGTAAGTCTGTTTTGAATTCTGCATCTGATGTTCTGGCAGCATTTGTGTATGTGGCTCCAGAGCGTTCTGTTGTATATGGTGAAGATAACGTTGATGGTTTTGAAGTGTTAGAAAACTACATGTCTCAAGTGTTAGGTGCTCACCCTGAGCTGCCTTGGCTATTATGTGGCGATTTTAACGCCCGCACTGCCGGTCTGTCTGATACTGATTTTATTGATGACAATACACACGTGCAGCCTTTACTGGAATTAACAGATTTGCTAGAGGATGTACCACAAAGCCCACGGAGGTCAAAAGATATTGGCGTAAACAGTTTTGGTCGGAAACTGATAGAACTATGTCAAGAGTACTGTTTGTTTATTGTCAATGGCAGAACGAAAGGTGACAGTGAGGGAGAAATTACGTGCGTGGCCAACAGAGGCAAAAGTGTGGTGGACTACTGTATTTGCTCTAAATCCGTGTTTGACCTAGTGACCGATATGTTTGTTGCAGACAGGTGTGAGTCAGACCATTTCCCCATTGTAACCACGTTTACTTCTATTCAGTCTGTTTATTCACGTGATGATGATGATTTAAATGATGATATAATACTAGAGGAAGGGGTTAAATTTATTTGGAAAGAAAACTACGCTGAATCCTTTTGTGCATACATTGAAGATAATCAGGAGACTCAGTTTCAACACTTTTTGTCAGCGCTTGACTCGAGTGTAGAAGAAGGGTCGGCCTGTTTTGTAGCATTCATTCAGAAGGCAGCTGACAAAATGAGGTCAGGTAAGAAGGTAGGTGAATCCCGTGCACAGCCGCCGTGGTGGGACTCGGACTGCGAGTTAGCAAAACAAAACAAGTACATACAGTTAAAGCAGTTCAGACACACAAACACACATGACGACTTAGGGAAGTATCTTGACATGAAGAAAGAATTTAAGAAGTTGTGTAAAACAAAACAAGTAGAGTACAACGCACGGGTTTTGAATGAGCTCAACGATGCATGTAATGATGCAAACTCAAGAACATTTTGGCAAAAAATAAAGTCTCTGACTGGCGTTAAAAAGTTGTGTTCTGATGTCATTTCACCACGCGTGTGGTATGATTATTTTCGTAATTTGCTAAATGTGGATCAGAATGTTGATGATTCAGGTTTCAGCAGACAGGCCGAGGGTGTTTTGAATGACCATATATCTGATGATTGTGATGGTTGTCATAATGCAAAATTTGACGAGGAAATCACGCAGGATGAAATTCGCAGTGCTATTAATAGCATGAAGAAAGGGAAAGCATCAGGCCCTGATGGCTTGCCCACTGACCTTTTTCATCATGCAGGTGAGATCCTTGTGAAATTTCTGCATCCTTTGTTCAATCGTGTGTTTCAAAGTGCGGAATACCCTGAAAGCTGGACCATGGCTGTGATATTTCCACTACACAAAAAGGGTAACCCTAGAAATGTTGACAACTACAGAGGAATTTCTCTTCTGAACGTTATCAGTAAGTTGTACAGTTTTGTCATTAACAACAGGTTGGTGCGTTTTTGTGAAGAGAATGATTGTATTCCTGAGGCTCAAGCTGGCTTCCGTAAAGGGTACAGTACTATAGACAACATGTTTTGCTTACAGGCACTAGTGCAAAAGTATCTTAGCAAGCAGGGTGGCCGTTTTTACACCATGTACGTAGATTTTTCTAAAGCTTACGACAGTGTGCACAGGACAAAACTGTTGTATCTCTTGTTACGTAAAGGAGTTCATGGAAAGTTGCTTCAGACACTTGAGAGTATGTACAAACATGTAAAAGCTGCTGTAAGGGTTGGAACCAAAGTTACCGACTACTTTGATTGCATGTCAGGGGTGCGACAAGGTTGTGTGTTGAGCCCACTGCTGTTTTCTATCTTTCTTTCAGAATTTGAGACAGAAATATCATCGTGCGGTGCACGTGGCATTGATATTTTTGCAGACCCACTGGGTATTTTCCTTCTTATGTATGCTGATGATATAGCCATTGTCTCTGACTCTGTAGCAGATCTCCAAAAGAAAATTAATTGTTTAAAAAAATACTGTAAAAAATGGGGTCTCACTGTGAACATGGACAAGACAAAAGTGGTGGTCTTCAAAAATGGAGGTTTTGTGAAAAATTGTGAAAAATGGTTTTATGCTGACAAGCAGATTCAAGTCGAGTCCAGTTATACTTACCTTGGTGTGATATTTTCCTCTACTCTGAACTGGGCTAGATGTGTAGAAAACTTAGCTGGAAAAGCCAGGAGAGCAGTTGCAGGTATCAAAAGACTATACTTTAAATTACAAAACTTGCCAGCTGACACTGTTTTTCACATTTTTGATGTCAAGATTAAACCCATTGTGCTATACGGGTCAGAGGTTTGGGGTTTCCAGAGACATGATGTAATTGAGCAGGTTCATATAAAGGTTTGTAAAATGGTCCTTGGTGTTGGAAGAGATGTAAAAAACAATATTGCGCTGGGTGAGTGTGGAAGATTCCCTATGTATATTGATGCCTATGTTCGAATGGTGAAGTACTGGTGCAGACTTCTTACCATGTCAGAAAACAGATACCCAAGACAGTGTTACACGATGTTATGTATGCATGATGCTTCAGGTAGATCGAACTGGGCTACGCAAATAAAGACTCTATTGTGTATGCACGGGTTTGGGTATGTATGGGAAATGCAGTCAGTTGGAAACACTCCTCTGTTCATTCAGATATTCAAAGATCGGCTGATGGATTGTTTCCGACAGGACTGGCATGCACCTCTTTCCTCAAACACAGAATACTGCCATTACCACCCAGAAATACTTAGAGCCAGTTACATAGGGCAGCTGAACTCTTGTGAACTCAGGCGGGCAATATGTTTACTTAGATGTAACCGTTTACCTTTAAACGGAGTATCCAGATTTGGAAAACCCATCACTAATCCAGAATGTAATTCACGTGATTGGCATAAGGCTGAAGATTTGTGTCATTTTCTGTTCGAGTGTCCAAAATATTCCCCTTTACGTAAAAAGTACATTCCACTGTTTTACTACAGATTCCCATCCGATCTTAAAGTTCAGCTGCTGTGTGGAAACCTACATGATAAACTGGTTTTTAAAGTTGCTATGTATATTTCAGGTTGCCTTAAATTAAGGAATTAGAGGGATTTGCTTTGAACTTTTCTTGTTTTTTTTGTTTATTTATGTGCGCTGATGTAATGCTATATGAGTGTGTTTTACAACCACCTTCCTGTATTTTCTGGTTGTAAAGTGTATTTTGTGTTCATATGGGCCAGATGGCCTGCAAAAACTGAAATAAATTTATTATTATTATTATTATTATTACACACACACACACACACACACACACACACACACACACACACACACACACACACACACACACACACACACACACACACACACACACACACACACACACACACACACACACACACACACACACACACACACACACACACACACACACACACACACACACACACACACACACACACACACACACACACACACACACACACACACACACACACACACACACACACACACACACACACACACACACACACACACACACACACACCACACACACACACACACACACACACACACACACACACACACACACACACACACACACACACACACACACACACACACACACACACACACACACACACACACACACACACACACACACACACACACACACACACACACACACACACACACACACACACACACACACACACACACACACACACACACACACACACACACACACACACACACACACACACACATATATATATATACACACACATACATACACGCACGCACACGCGCACACACACGTACGCACACACACACACATAAACACACACGCACACACACACGCACGCACACATATACACACACGCACGCACGCACGCAAACACACACACAAACAAACACGCACGCACGCAACCACACAAACACGCACGCACACACACGCACGCACACACGCACGCACGCACACACACACACGCACACACAGACACACGCACGCACACACACACACGCACGCACGCACACACACACACACCACACAAACACACACGCACACATATACACACACACATACCACACAAACATACACGCACACACACACACACACACACGCACGCACACACACACGCACACACACACACGCACGCACACACAGACGCACGCACGCACGGACACACACAACGCACGTACACACACAAACACACATAAGCACACACACACAAGCACACACACACAACTAGCACACACACACACACACAAACACATACTCACACAAACACACACAAACAAACACACACACACAAACACACACACACAAACACACAAGAAAACACACACACACAAACACACACGCATACAAACACCAACGCATGCACGCATACATGCAGGCACACACACACAAATACACTCACACCCACGCGCGCACGCATGCATGTATTCATACGTACACACCCAATTAATACACACAATTACGTGGGTCAACCCTATCTGGCGTTCAATGTCCGGGCCCATAAGGATCTATGTCTTAATGAGGTGGATGTGCATTAAACTCTTCTATGTCTTATTGAGGTGGATGTGCATTAAATTCTTCTATGTCTTTTTTAGGTGGATGTGCATTAAACTCTTCTATGTCTTATTGAGGTGGATGTGCATTAAACTCTTCTATGTCTTATTGAGATGGATGTGCATTAAACTCTTCTATGTCTTATGTGTGCGTGTGTTTTAAACCTGAAAAAAAACCTGAGGCCAAAGTAAACACATTTAGTCTAAATAACCTTATTTGCTAGTAATATTTGGGGTGGGGGGGGGGGGGTGGAAGCTTCGCTGTGCCACGGGTCACCATGCATAAGTAAATTTCGTTAAGTTCGCGTTTGTGTTTGCTAAGCGTACATGTAGGGGCGTGCGCTCAGGTCACTAGGCGAGATTTACACGTGTAAGTACCACGTAAAATATTTACAGTTACAGTTTTATAGCGCTGCGTAATCATTACGCAATTTAATGTTGTGCTACTTTGCATGCAAACTTTGTTCAGTGGTTTTATTACCATTCCATTGTATAACACTAGGGCGTACACAAGGTAAAGTCCGACCTCAGGTTACTGTGTCCCGAAAACAGCGGTGTGACTGTTTGGAGGAGTGGGGAGGGGTGAAAGGGGGGGGCCAGCGTCGGCCAAGGGTGTTACCCAATGCGCAAAAGGCTATCGGGCCGATGTCGGCCCGATAGCCTTTTGCGCATTGTGTAGGTCTAGTCAGTCTAAGTTTCAGTTTACAGTCCCCCAGCACTGGGGTGATCGGGGACAATGAGTTGGTTGGTTGGTTGGTTAGTTCGGATTTAACGTCCACAGCACCGAGGTGATCATGGACGGCCCTGACGGGCGGCTTATGGGGGACAGGGAAATCTATTGCCTATGGAGTACGACCTGAACACTAATCAACTCAGGCGCATTCCAACTGTGCCACTTTGATTTACCAGGACCTTTCAAAGGACATGCTATTGAACAAATCCGTTCCCCCCCCCCCCCCCCTGGATTGTGAGTCCAGCTACCGGGGCCGGGACGGGATTCGAACCCACGACCCGGCGATTCCCTTCGCTCTCCTGCTCCGACGTTTTAACCGCCTGAGCTATTTCGGACTCTTCAATGACTTGGGATCGTCAAGAATAGAAATCTACACTAAGTGCGCGCGCAAAGCTCCTCGGGTCGACGTCGGCCGCAGTTGGCCCGATCACGGCCGTGTGAAGACCAACTGCGGTCTTCGTCGACCCGAAGAAAGTTTGCTTACTAGGGCCTGCACTGTAAAGTCAACCTACCCTTTACCAGTTTTAGCTTCAGTTTCAGTTTATTTCAACTTCGGCCCCCAATGTATGCAGGCCCTGCATCTGTCCTTCACGTATACAGGTATATTAGTTATTACAAGTATTGGTCGTCATTAAATTCTTTTGCAAGAGGGGCTGTTTATTGCTGTTTTTATACACACTGTTAACTTTCCTGTTCAAATTCAGTTAAGTGTTGAGCATACTCTCAGCCGTTTCCTTCCTCTTTTCAGTGTATACTTATAAGTACGTTGCTCGTCTAAGTGGCCTTCGGCTGTGTTACTATGTGATTAAACATTGCATGTCAGTTATTCATTACTGTTGTACGCTCCGAGGGGTGAAAAGGAGTCCGAAATAGCTCAGGCGGTTAAGCGTCGGAGCAGGAGAGCGAAGGGAATCGCCGGGTCGTGGGTCCGAATCCCGTCCCGGCCCTGGTAGCTGGACTCGCAATCCAGGGGAAAAGACGGACTTGTTCAATAGCATGTCCGTTGAAAGGCCCTGGTAAATCAAAGTGGCACAGTTGGGGTGCGCCTGAGTTGAGCAGTGTTCAGGTCGTACTCCATAGGCAATAGATTTCCCTGTTTCCCCATAACCCGCCCGTCAGGGCCGTCCATTATCACTTCGGTGCCGTGGACGATAAACCCGGGGTGAAAAAGAAACTTAACTTGACGTGACTTGATAGCAAACACCCCTTTTATCATCTACATGCACTGTACTTTGATGAGCCGCTGTCCGTTTTGTGAAATATGCAAATCCACAATTTTAACCATGTGGCTCTCGGTTGCGGTTGTTGTTGTTGTTGTTGTTGTTGTTGTTGTTGTTTTTGGTGTTTTTTTGTCTAGGCGATTTCTGTAGGAATTTTGAAGTTGCTCTATTTCACCGCAGTAAAGTAAAGCGAGTTACTATTGTTTCATATGAAAATCGTTCAACGAGGCAAAACTGCCGGAACGTGTTCGACTGAGGAGCTCCAAAGATCAGTTTAATTTGTTGTGTCAACAGCAACCAATAATAATAATAATAATAACAATAATAATAATAATAATAATAATAATAATAATAACGAGGACGACGACGACGACGATGATGATGATGATGATGATGATGATGATAACAATAATATAATAATAATAATAATAACAATAATACTAACAACGATAATAATAATAATATTATATTATAATAATAATAATAATAATAATAATAATAATAATAATCATCATCATCATCATCATTAATTAATAAATAAATGTTAAAAAGCAGGTCCTGACAGCTACTTACCTTTCACTCATTGTGATGTGTAACTACCTCAGTAGCAAAACGTCCCTGGGCGCACGACGGCCGCAGTGGGCCCGCGCACAGCCGTGCGCGGGCCCACTGTGGCCGTCGTGCGCCCGAGGACCTTTGCTTACCGGGAAGTGTGTCGTTTACAGCAAGTCAAGGTACGAGTATCGTAAACTTTAATAAAAAAAAAAAAAAAAAAAATGTGATGTTTGTCAGTGCGGTTTCTTGTCAGACTAAACGAACGTCTTCGCCGGCGACAATCGAGAAAAAAGAACAAAGGCTCTTTAAAGCAGGCCGCTGATTCACGGCTTTCAGAGGTCGTGTTTTGGGGCAGTTTAATGTGCAGTATTTGAATTGTCGACATTTAAATAGAGAATCGGTTTAGATCCATATCAGACTGAAGGAAAGAAAAGTTATGAGTCGGCCAGATGCATAGATTGTTTACATTCTCCGCCATTTGCAATTCAAACACTGCGAAGATATACCCTCAGGCTCTGTGTGTATCTTATCCGTGTATCTTATCTAGATTATTATGAGCACGTTGCAACTGAATGTCGTGTCGACCCGAATCCCTTTTCGTATGCAAGAAGCATAGACTCTAATGAGCCCCTGCAGCTGCAGGGACTCATGAGATTATACACCTTTTGCTCGCCAGGTCACATACCCATGTACATCCTCAGAACGTGGGCAAAAATTTCGGATCATCCCTACTGAACCGTAATGTCAGCGTATGCTGTTCCAGCATCTCTGTCATCGATAATATGACGTCACTTCCCGTGGTCCTATTCGGCCAATCTCGTGATAAGATTGCAAAGGTGCGACAGTGCTAATCAATTCTCTCTCATTCAACGAGATCAAAAGCCTGCGTGTAAGATAAACAGTGTATAGCAGTAGCAGTGGTGATCACGAGAGTGGCTACTCATTGCTTGTGCAGGCTTAGGTTCTTGGGATAGCTGTCCGCGGCGTGTGTGCGAGTTTTGTAGGATATGCATGAGAACGCGATTGACATCGCAATTGTTTTTTAGCGCCTTGACTTTTCGGTGGCCACTTACTTGTTTAGGCCCATTTTCTTAGGGGGGTAGCTCATCTGTGGTGTGTGCTCGAGCGTGCGTACGTAAACCCTATAATCGAAAACAGCCTGCGTCAAAGTTGTTGTTAACCTTGTCGCTGCCAAGCGAACAGAGCTCAGTGACAAGAGGCATAGAACCTCATGAGCCCCCGCGAATGCGGGGGCTCATGAGGTTCTATGTCTCTTGCTGGCTTTATTTTATTGCTGTGTTTCGTGGATGGCTCTGCCGTGCGTTAGTACAATAGCAGCCTGCTCGGCGTTCAAATCCCAATAACTATAGCAACTGGAGGGCCGGGGACTCTTCGACAAAGAATCCGCTGTGATAGCTTAACTCACTCAAGACCTGCTCCATTCGGTATTAATTGATGCCACGTATCTGGATTGCGGATCAGTCTCGAATGAGTTAAACACGTAACTTGTGGCCACCGACGGTGAAGGGGTTAAATCAGATTGTGACATAGTTCAGGTCTCACACGATCAGTAGATAGTGTCCATTGAAAGTAAGGACGAGCGCAGCTTTCCCTTTAAGTCGTAAGCGCTGTCCCCACTTCATCTATATTCAATTATCAACTTCACGTTTTCTAGGGTTTGATTCAGGTACAACGTCTACGAACAGTCTGCAGTCTGATTCAGTTATTAATCTTGTGTATCGCCTGGCTGCGAGGTAGTCTGTCTTGCTTGCGGGGCACCACCACATCAGGACTGGTTTGCTGAAACTGTAAGTATTCGTGTGAAAATAGATGATTAATGAATGAACATATCTGAAACGTGCAGCATACGGATACGCGGCTAATAGCCGCGTATCTGTATGCTGCACGTCTCGAACAGGTCAATCTGTCAGTCACTTACTCAGGCTGGAAATGCATAACATGTTACCCTATCGCAGCCACACGCAAGGTGTTGTAGATGGAAGACGCAGCCAGACAAGAGTGTTTCCAGAAGAGTCTTTTATTTCTTGGTCATCGTGGGTCTAATAGGTTGGGCACAACCAACCTACTAGCATGGCATACTAAAATGGCGAAAATACCGGAGCTCGGTCTCTCGCTTCTCAGCTCCCTCTATCTATCTATCTCACTCTCTTCGTTGTGTACTCTCTATCTATCTCGTTCCCTTCGTTGTGAGCTCTCTCGTTCTGGCCATTGTGCGAGCTCTCTCTCTATCTCGTTTTCTTCGTTGTGAGAGCTCTCTCGTTCTGGTGTTTACCCCCAATATATATATACCCGTTCTGGCCCAGGGCATCGCCCCTTTGTCTCCACCAGTCAAAAGGGGCTATTACTGTCACCCATATTATTCCACATCTATCAGGGTGGTCAGCGTCCCCTGACCCTATCTGTCAAAGGAGCTATTACTGTCGCCCATAATCTATCCCCCCATCTGCTCTGGTGGATAGCGCCCTCTGATCCTAGCTGACCAGGGACCCATTACTGTCTCTCATAATTATTCCACATCTATTATGCTGGTCAGCGTCCTCTGATCCTAGCTATCAAAGGAACTCATTACTGTCTCTCCTAATTATTCCACATCTATTATGGTGGCCAGCGTCCTCTGATCCTAGCTATCAAAGGAACCCATTACTGTCTCTCATAATTATTCCACATCTATTATGGTGGCCAGCGTCCTCTGATCTTAGCTGACCAGGGACCCATTACTGTCTCTCCTAATTATTCCACATCTATTATGGTGGCCAGCGTCCTCTGATCTTAGCTGACCAGGGACCAATTACTGTCTCTCCTAATTATTCCACATCTATTATGGTGGCCAGCGTCCTCTGATCTTAGCTGACCAGTAACCTATTACTGACTCTCATAATTATTCTTTGTCAGCAGGAGTCTGTGTTCCTCACTACTAACGAGGGCTCATTATTTATTCATTAGTCCCAGCTTAGTAGGGCCGGCCACTTGTCAACTCCACGTGAGCCCGTGGTAGCCAAAGTGGGCCGTGTCATAACCCTCTCCGTGCTCTGCCCGTGGTACTAATTATATTCTCGTTATTTTCATATCAAGGGAAATTATAAAATTACCCGACCGTGATATTGGTCGTATACACTTATAGTGTAACAACTCCTCCCAAACCTACCCGAAAAAAAAAGGAATCTTAATTCACAAGATTCGTTTTTTTTTCATTACACAATATTCAGACCACAAAATCATTTCAAACAATTAAACATGTTATCCACAAAATACATCATTTTCGGAATGACAGCTTATTTAAATCGGTCACTCCTTATTAAAAATTATTATTGTCCGGCGTAATCACGCCAATAAATGTTCACATCAAAATCG
The DNA here is from genome assembly GCA_036245525.1 of Semisulcospira habei. Classification (NCBI taxonomy): domain Eukaryota; kingdom Metazoa; phylum Mollusca; class Gastropoda; family Semisulcospiridae; genus Semisulcospira; species Semisulcospira habei. Next base: position 276,640,051 of record BTPG01000002.1, on the reverse strand, counting down.
TCGACTCGGTTATGTCTTTGCACATGTGTTCGTTATTCTTCACGATTCTTCCTGGATCGCAACACGTTGATCCTTGGTTACCCCAACGACGGGTAAACTTGACAACGTTCGAGGCGGGGAGTAACTGCACTCCTCCCTCCATCATCGGCGTAGAGTCCTTCGCTCTTGCGACGTCATTCACGTCTGCTGATTGCACAGCCGCCGAAATCAACGTAGGCACAGTGACCTCACGTTCACCCTTCCTGAGTCGTGATAGTATGGAGCCAAACCATGCGCTAGTTTCCTTCTTATATCGTATACACCCTCCCCCAATTATGATCACTACAACTGTCCCTACGATAGAACCAATGATGATCTGTTTCCATATCGCCCATTCTTGTTTTGGCTTAACGAATCGCATGCTCTGAAGTCGAGCAATTAGATGATCCATTGGCATTTCCTTAATTTCACCTAACTCTTTGGACAAAGAGATGGGATCGTAGTCTGGTAAAGCGCTATGAAATGGTTTCCATAACGTTATATTGGAAAATGCATAGTTTTCCATCCATCCTATCAAATTGTCTTCCACCTGATACTGGCTCTCTTGTTGGTAGTAAGGGGTTAACATCAATCTATCACTAATAGCCGTACATGATTCATTGAGGCGGATTAGCGATAATGGTGGGTTGATTTGTTGGTACGTGACCCCTTTACCGTGACAACTAATACTCATCTTTAGTGGACTATGATTACTAATGACCCATAGCCCATCCATTATATACCGTGCCATAGGTAACACTGTACCCAACTTGACCTTTGTTTGGCCGTGTGTTGCAATTTCGTCTGAATTGTTTAAAAACAGCGCCGTAACACAAAACTGATTAATGTTCATAGGATATATTGCACTTCGAATCGCACAGAATCCTATCAAGGGTTTGGAACAAGCTTCAAGTTCAGCTTCCGTAAGGAGCGCGAACCGCGTACGTTGCGCGTCTACTGCTATTGTTGTGGATTCTAAGTCATACTGAGCCGTCATTGATTCTGGCGCAGGCCGACCTGAATCTCCAGTTACTAGTGGTAACTTCATCAAGTTTTTGAAATACGACATTGTGATTAATATTTAAACCCTGCGCTAGCCCCAATACTATCAGACTAAAAAAAAAAAAAAAAAAACTTCATCTTGTTGTTGTCTGCAACATACGAGATATCACCAGAGACTTATACCACTGTCTCTGACAAAACTCAAATCATGCTTCATGATTTACACATTACAATAGTCCTCTCTCAGATACCGTCTGAGAGTCGCATTTCTAATTTGAAGCCTTCTTTGGCAGAAGAGTCAGTATCGCTTCAAGAATTTCCCTAACCCCATTAGTCTGTAAACTAGGCTGAATCGAACGATTGTCGTCGATCTCCCCATCATCAGAACTGTCTGATGTGCCCTTGTTACAACTAACGTTTACTGCTGAGAGAGATCTTTTCTCTCTTGTTTTTAGGCGTTTTCTTAACTCCATTAACGGAACGTCCTCCTCGGATGAAGAATTCTCACGCTCTTTTCGCACCCCCCTAGTCAGTCTGTCTCGTGCGTTCTCTTGCCCTACTGCATCGTCACTGTCGCTATCGGATGATTCTGGAGCTACAACCTGTGTGGCTTTACGTAATGTTCTCCCCCTGGCTTTTGGGATAGGCCACTCGCTAATTTTGGCTATCCGCAAGTGTTCAGCATGTGAACTGACCTCAGTGCCATCTAGTTGATGTCGCACCCTGAATGTGACAGGCGACAATTGTTCCACCACTCTATAGTGCGACCTCCACTTACTGTCTAACTTATTGTGTCTACGGTGATTACGAAGGTACACTGGATCACCGACCTTAATCTCGACAGGCTGTACACCTCTATTAGCATACTTAGCCCCTTTCTTCTGTGCTTTCTTAATTCGCCGATATACCTGGGTGAAGGCCTTGTGTTGCTGTTCAAGCGCTATCTTGTGAAACTCTTCACCAGCGTATTTTCTTCGGGGTCTAAGGATGTTATCTAACGGTAGCACTGGATCGCGACCGTACAGTAAAAAGAAAGGAGATTCCTGCGTAGTTTCCGAAACACAAACCCTATAAGCTGCTAGTACCTGGTTAATATGCACGTCCCATGTCGAAAAATCCTCTTGTATCTTTTTGGACAGAATGTCGTTAAAAGTTCTGTGAAAACGTTCGACTTTAGCATTGGACTGTGGATGATAAAGACTGGTCGTGACATGGTCTATGTTCAGTTCTGCCAGCGTTTCTGCCATAACCCTATTCACATTCTCAGATCCATTGTCTGATACTATCTGCAATGGACAGCCATGTCTGGGTAGAATGTCTTCTACGAGCAGCTGTACCACTGACTGCGGCGTTTTATCTGGTACAGGGAACGCCTCTACCCAACCTGTCAGATGACAGATGAATGCTATGACATAGCGATTCCCGCTAAGGGAGCGGTCAAACGGACCTGCCAAGTCCAATGACAACTTAGCGAATGGGTATGGAGGAATGTCCATTTCCTGTACGGGGGCCCTTTTCTTTTGTAACACTCTAGACTGACAGATGACACACCCACTAACATATTCATACAGTTGTTTGTACATGTTAGGCCAGTAATACTTTCTGCTGACTGTGTCATGCGTCTTGTCTATTCCTAAGTGACCATTTTCGTCATGGTACTGTCTGACTACGTACTCTACCAAGTGAGACGGAACATACAATCTGGCTACTGGTTCATCATCAGGATGAGACAAGAAATATAGAACATCCTCTATCAGCATGTATCTCCTATTGACTGTCATGGTTCCTTGTTCACTAATCAATAAGTCCTTTAAGCGCACTATTTCAGAATCCTTCTCCTGTTCCTCAATAATATCAAACCCTGGAAGATCAACTTTTTCCAGCTTCTCGTCACACCCTGCCCTTATTGTACAACTAGCAAACTGCTTGGGTGTGAAATGGTTGGAGTTTATGACTCCAATGACAAAAGCATTGTCATTGACCTCTCTGGTTAACTCTTCTTCTTCCTCATGCTCTGGCATGTGAGTACCACTGGGCATTCTGGATAGTAAGTCTGCCAAAACATTTTGGGGACCTGGGATATATTCAATAGTACAGTTATATCCTGAAATGCCTAGGGCCCACATCTGCACCTTCTTATTTTGCATTGGTGAATTAAGCAAATACTTAAGAGGCATGTGATCCGTGCGGATTACAAACTCCACATTATGCAAATAGTGATTTAGCTTTTGAAGCGCATAATGGATCGCAAAAGCCTCTTTCTCTATTGTCGACCATTTCCTCTGACTGGTACTAAGTTTATGGGATAGAAAGTAAATAGGTCTTTCTACCTTTGAGCCTGGGGAAATGTCTGAATCCTCATCGCATTTTTGCGCGAGACATGCCCCCATGCATGTGTCGCTGGCATCCGTGTAAAGGATGTACGGACGCCGTGTATCTGGATAGGCTAACACTGGTGCTACAGCTAACGTTTCCTTCATCAAATCAAACGCTTTCTGGCATTCCTCTGTCCAACTGAATCTCGCATACTTTCGTGTCAGTGCTATGATTGGTTCAGCCATCTGGGAGAAATTAGGAATCATTTTCCTGTAAAACCCAATCATACCAATGAACGAACGGCACTCTCTGACACAGGTCGGAGCCGCCATAGCCCTAATGACTTTTACCTTTTCCTCATCCGGTTTTATCCCCTGGTTACTAATGACAAACCCTAAGTATTTGGTTTCTTCCTCAAAGAACTGACACTTCTTGAGTTTCAGCTTCAGGTCATGCTGTCTCAATCGATCAAAGACTGTCTGAAGGTGACACAGATGGTCTTCTATTGTTTCTGAGAAGATCAAAATGTCATCGAGATAGGCACAGGCAAAGCTTTCTAAACCGGCTAGCACGATATTCATAAGCATCATGAACAATCCCGGTGCTCCCACCAAACCAAAAGGCATTTTCGTGAATTCGAATAATCCCTTGTGGCATGCAAATGCTACTCTATCCCTACTCTCCTGATCCGCCATCTTGACCTGCCAGTATCCCGACTTAAGGTCCAGACTGGTAAAATACTTGGCCTTTCCAAGCAGTGACAAAATGTCATCTATCAGCGGTAGTGGGTACGATGTTTTCTTTGTAACCTCATTCAGTTTTCTAAAGTCAACACATAAACGTTTCGACCCATCCTTCTTGGATACAATCACTAAACTAAAAGACCATGGGGACTGAGAACGTCTTATCACACCTGCCTGTAACATCTCTTCTAGAGCCTTGTCAACAATCTCTCTATCTTGAAGCGGGATTCTATACGGTTTTATCCTAATGGGAGGATGATCGCCGGTATCTAGTTTCATCGTGACAGTGTCAGTAGCCCCTAAATCAAGGTCGCTATTCGCGAACAAGTCTTGATTGTTCGTAATGAGCTCTGACACTATATCTTTCATCTTCTCCGGCGCAGTGACTTCCGTCAAGTCGACTGCCGATACCTGCCGATCAACCGACCCTATCTGTACTTCATGTACTTCCTGAACTGCTGTTACCTTCCCTACAACACAACCCCTTCTAACTCTATACGTCTTGTTTGTGTTGTTTACTATCAGTATGGGGTACGTCTGGTGCTTATTTTGCCTGACTACCGTGCTTGTCACTAACAGTCCCGGTTCTTGTGCTATAAATCCCTTGTCTGTTTCCGAAATCTCTAAGAGTGTCTCTCTTGCAAAATACGGAGCATTCTTCATCCGTACATGGAGTACTTCTGCCGTCTGAGGTTTTATCACTTTCGTCTTAGTCACTCTGACCAAAGACGAAATGTGGATGTCCTGTTCATAGGGCACATAAACACTTCCGACTCTGAGTTTCTTCAAGTCAAAATAAATCCTCACCCCGTTTTTGTCTAACCAGTCATTTCCCAAAATAAAGTTCCTGTTGAGCCCTGATACCACGTAGAACTTATGTTTAAACTTTTGCCCCGCTACCGTAAATTCTAATTCTGAACTCCCCAATACTTGTAAAGCTTCTCCACTAACTGACTGTAACGACACATCTCCCTTTCCTAACTTTGGCTTATGACTGAGTTTATCGTAAGCCCCCTTGCTAATCAAAGACACCTCTGCTCCCGTATCGATCAAGCTACGAAATCGTTGCTTCCCAATTTTGAACACTATGCACTTAGGACTACCCGCTACATTACTAAACAACTGACTCTTTCTACTTTTCCGGTCCTGCGTAACGGCTTCGTGTGCCGCAGAACCTGCTAGTTTTCCTGCCTCGGCGGAAACCTTCTTTGACCGTGTGGCCGCCTGTTTCTGGCCTCTCTACATTCCCGCTGAATGTGACCTCGTTCCCCACACTTCCAGCATTGAATCGGGGGACGCATTGTTTGCTGACCAGCCGTCCCTATCACTCGGCAATTTCGTGCCTGGTGCCCTACTCTCCCGCATTTAAAACAATTACGGTGACGAGCATGGTCTACTTCCATAGCCTCTTCTCCACCCCTAGCTGTCGCTCTCGGCTGACTAACTGGCCGATTGTTTATCGTGCGTAGCTCAAACCTATGGCGAAGGTTTTCCTCCTGCATGGCCACCTGCACGGCCCTATCTAACGTATTTGAGTTGTCCCTCAGGACTTTCATCTTAAGAAAGTCGTGCGCCAATCCGTCAACAAAGAAATTTATTAGTTGCCGTTGTACCACAGCAGCGCCCATCTGACTCGGGAAGGCTTCGCCGGCCAGAGTCATTAGTCGCTCTGCGTACAGAGGCACACTTTCCCTCGGGTTTTGTTTCACCCGCTGTAGCAACGCAAAAGCATGATTTTCATCGGCGATTTCGCCGAACCTTACGGTTAGCTGCCTTTTCAGTTCATCCCAATCCCCTGCCGCTTCCGTTTGTAAGAATCGATGGATAAAATCGCTCACCACCCCCGAGCTTGCTTGATAAGCAAGGATGACGGGGCGCCTGTTGAGGGCTTTTGTTAGCACTGCATATTTGTCAATTTCTTTTATCCACTCCCTAAATTTGGTAGGCTTTCCGTCAAACGTTCCTACCATCTGCCCTATACTCTGGGCGTTAATCGCCTGACTCATTTCCTCTACTTTTTCGCCTAAAATCCTAAACACTTCCTCTGCCATTTTTGTTTCTTTTTAAATGTAACAACAACACAACTCTAGCTAACTGGTCTGGCTCCTATATAAGACTCAACAAGGGTTAAACGAAAAAAGTCACTTACCCCGTGATCCTTTCGGCTGTTGGTCTTGAATGAGTCGCAGACGTCCCGTGGGCTCGAACTCTGTTTTTTTCTTGACGTGGGCTCGAACTCTGCTTTCCTTGAAGTGGGCTCGAACTCTGCTTTTCTTGAAGTGGGCTCGAACTCTGCTTTTCCTTGACGTGGGCTCGAACTCTGCTTTTCTTGAAGTGGGCTCGAACTCTGCTTTTCCTTGACGTGGGCTCGAACTCTGCTTTTCCTTGACGTGGGCTCGAACTCTGCTTTTCTTGAAGTGGGCTCGAACTCTTCTCTTCTCTTCGGGTTGTTGGCTTGCACTCTTCTCTTCTCTTTCTGGTCTGCTCTTCCACCCTTGCGTCGTTGGCTGTCGATTTGGTGCTGACAGTCTAGTTTTCTGTTTCTTCGTTCCTCTGTTTCTTCCCGTTCCGAGATCCTGGTCACGGCACCAAATATGAAGATAAGGTAGTGTTACCCTATCGCAGCCACACGCAAGGTGTTGTAGATGGAAGACGCAGCCAGACAAGAGTGTTTCCAGAAGAGTCTTTTATTTCTTGGTCATCGTGGGTCTAATAGGTTGGGCACAACCAACCTACTAGCATGGCATACTAAAATGGCGAAAATACCGGAGCTCGGTCTCTCGCTTCTCAGCTCCCTCTATCTATCTATCTCACTCTCTTCGTTGTGTACTCTCTATCTATCTCGTTCCCTTCGTTGTGAGCTCTCTCGTTCTGGCCATTGTGCGAGCTCTCTCTCTATCTCGTTTTCTTCGTTGTGAGAGCTCTCTCGTTCTGGTGTTTACCCCCAATATATATACCCGTTCTGGCCGAGGGCATCGCCCCTTTGTCTCCACCAGTCAAAAGGGGCTATTACTGTCACCCATATTATTCCACATCTATCAGGGTGGTCAGCGTCCCCTGACCCTATCTGTCAAAGGAGCTATTACTGTCGCCCATAATCTATCCCCCATCTGCTCTGGTGGATAGCGCCCTCTGATCCTAGCTGACCAGGGACCCATTACTGTCTCTCATAATTATTCCACATCTATTATGCTGGTCAGCGTCCTCTGATCCTAGCTATCAAAGGAACTCATTACTGTCTCTCCTAATTATTCCACATCTATTATGGTGGCCAGCGTCCTCTGATCCTAGCTATCAAAGGAACCCATTACTGTCTCTCATAATTATTCCACATCTATTATGGTGGCCAGCGTCCTCTGATCTTAGCTGACCAGGGACCCATTACTGTCTCTCCTAATTATTCCACATCTATTATGGTGGCCAGCGTCCTCTGATCTTAGCTGACCAGGGACCCATTACTGTCTCTCCTAATTATTCCACATCTATTATGGTGGCCAGCGTCCTCTGATCTTAGCTGACCAGTAACCTATTACTGACTCTCATAATTATTCTTTGTCAGCAGGAGTCTGTGTTCCTCACTACTAACGAGGGCTCATTATTTATTCATTAGTCCCAGCTTAGTAGGGCCGGCCACTTGTCAACTCCACGTGAGCCCGTGGTAGCCAAAGTGGGCCGTGTCATAACCCTCTCCGTGCTCTGCCCGTGGTACTAATTATATTCTCGTTATTTTCATATCAAGGGAAATTATAAAATTACCCGACCGTGATATTGGTCGTATACACTTATAGTGTAACAAACAATGTCAGTGTGATGAAGCTCTATGCCCACGCATAAAGTTCATCAGGGTTTCTGCATTCTGCTGTCCGTGTCAGCGGTTTTTTTCTGGTGACAAATATTCTGTGTATTCACGAGTTTCGTGCGGTCGCGAGGTCAACGATCCGCACGGAGTTTTATTGGCGCAGCTCAGCCTGACAGAGCTCAAGAGTAGTTAGTACGGGCTATTCTGTCATAGAGGACTGACGTATGGCTGATACACAGTATTCAGTATACAGTATTCCAAGACTCTGAAGTTCTTGTGAGGAGCGAGGGACTTGATGCCGAGCCATCAAAGTCAACAGAGGCTGCCGCTGGAGGAACGTGTCGAGAGGACATCCACAGCTGGGGAAGCGAGGGACTTGGTGCCGAGCCGTCAATGTCAACAGAGACTGCGCTAGAGGAGCGTGTCGAGAGGACATCTACAGCTCGGGGAGCGTGGGACAGCTTCAGGAGCGCGTGACGCAAGAAACTACATGCCTAGAGGTGGAGAAACGTGCGATCTACGCAGAACGATAATGCCTGTTGAACAGGTTGGATAGTGAGGACATCTTACCTAGCCTGGCTTTTATTATTTTGTGTGGAAGTGAGTGTGACGTGCTAGTGTTGATAGTTGTGTATGTTGTAAAGAGTTTTTTGTTAGTTAGGATGACACGTTGGGCCACAGAAACGATGTTTTGAGTTTATCCTGCACGAATGCGTCCGACTGAGAGTCAGTGTTGTTTGTGTGTGTGCCCGTTGCGCTTGTGAGTCTGTGCGTGCGACCGTTGAAAGTCCGCGTGCGTTACAGTCAGTTTTGTATTTAACCGCGTGTTTCAAACGCTTTTAACAACAGTTGCAATGTTTTCTTCAGAACAACCAATTGCTTAAAACTCGAGTTATTACTTTGTAAGCATATCATCGGGTTCTTTACTTTTTATGACGATTATGCAAGGGGAAAAAAACATCCAGTTCTTTCAAAGTCAATGGGGGGAGACAGGAGAAGTAATCACATCATTGCCTTCGAAGCACACGAGTCCGTCTAGCCGCAGTTTGAAAGGTCCGGCACAAAAACGATACTGTGCTAAAACTTGCACGTTTCCTTCGCGTGAGTTTTAATTATCTTTTTGTGTGGTTTTTCTAGTGACCATGTTCTGCGCTGTTGAGCGGGCTGAAGTATCATATTTACCACTGAGGCGTGTAATGGGCTATAACAGACGCAGTAAAAGCCTTGCCTCATTCGCGGCCAGCCGCATCCGGATGCGGCTGGCCGCGAATGAGTTAATCCTTCACCAGGAATCACCTCAACAAAAAGGACTACCGACAAATACAGGGTTAAAGTAATCATCTCTTGATTCTTGATCCTGTTTATACGGGTATATAAAATAATCTCTTTGCGTTTCTGCACGTTTTAATTAGGCGCATTGAAGTCATATCATCCTGTTTTCTTCAGTGTCACAAATAATATAGCCGAGCGTTCCACAGTGAGTCGCCTGAGAGCTGTCATACCGCCTTGCAAACGCGGCCCTTTGGCACACCAGTCATTCCCTCGTTTGTGTTTTGGATGCACATCTGTGGTTTCGTACCTGACGGGTCTAAGTCGTATGTCTGTCGGTAATGCTTTCATCTCGACGGATGATTCCTGCAGGAACTATCGCAACCAAAAAGCGCGACAAAATATCATCGCGACAAAAAGCCGACGCCAACCACAGCCGAAGGATTAACTTGACGTACAATATGGCAAGCGCCACCCACAGCCAAAGGATTAACTTGACGTACAATATGGCAAGCGCCACCCACAGCCAAAGGATTAACTTGACGTACAATATGGCAAGCGCCACCCACAGCCGAAGGATTAACTTGACGTACAATATGGCAAGCGCCACCCACACCCAAAGGATTAACTTGACATACAATATGGCAAGTACAAAATACAGCCAAAAGATTAACTTGACGAACAATATGGCAAGCGCCACCCACAGCCAAAGGATTAACTTGACGTACAATATGGCAAGTACAACCTACAGCCAAAAGATTAACTTGACGAACAATATGGCAAGCGACACCCACAGCCAAAGGATTAACTTGACGTACAATATGGCAAGCGCCACCCACAGCCAAAGGATTAACTTGACGTACAATATGGCAAGTACAACCTACAGCCAAAAGATTAACTTGACGAACAATATGGCAAGCGCCACCCACAGCCAAAGGATTAACTTGACGTACAATATGGCAAGCGCCACCCACAGCCAAAGGATTAACTTGACGTACAATATGGCAAGCGCCACCCACAGCCAAAGGATTAACTTGACGAACAATATGGCAAGTACAACCTACAGCCAATAGATTAACTTGATGAACAATATGGCAAGCGCCACCCACAGCCAAAGGATTAACTTGACGTACAATATGGTAAGCGCCACCCACAGCCAAAAGATTAACTTGACGCACAATATGACAAGCGCCACCTTCAGCCAAAGGATTAACTTGACGTACAATATGGCAAGCGCCACCCACAGCCAAAGGATTAACTTGACGTACAATATGGCAAGCGCCACCCACAGCCAAAGGATTAACTTGACGTACAATATGGCAAGCGCCACCCACAGCCAAAAGATTAACTTGACGAACAATATGACAAGCCGGCGCCACTTACAGCCAAAGGATTAACTTGACGTACAATATGGCAAGCGCCACTTACAGCCAAAGGATTAACTTGACGTACAATATGGCAAGCGCCAGCCACAGCCAAAGGATTAACTTGACGTACAATATGGCAAGCGCCACCCACAGCCAAAAGATTAGCTTAATTCATTCTGCCCGCGACCCACCACAGCAAGATAAGGCTCGACCATGATAATTCAAGGGTGGTGGCAGACTAGCTTGGCGCCTATAGGCGCCAAGCTATTCTGCCACCACCCTTGAATTATCATGGTCGATCTGTCTCCTGAATTGTAATACAGTCATATGAGGATAAATCCAAAATGTGGGTGTTTCGTACCTCGGGCACAATGAGTTAACATACAATTTGTCTGAGAGCTGCCAGTGTCTGGAGCCCTCCTATCTCCCTGCTACCCCTCCCTCCCCCCCCCCCCCCACTGCCCTCCCCCCCCCCACACGCCCCCACCCCCGTCCCTTCCTTCCCATCGCCATGCCATAGCCCGGCTTTAATCCTTCTTATCCGTTTGAGAGCAGCCATACTTTGCTTCCTGACAACGTCATTGGCGTTCACTCTCATTTTTGGGGCGGATTCACGGATTAATCCCCAAGTCACCACAGAGGTTGACGAGTCGAACAGAGTAGTTCAAGGCTAGCGCCAGATTCACTTGGCGTCTGGAAAGGCAACAAGCTAATAAGGCACTAGCCTTGAACCAGCATTGCCATTGCCCTCCACAGCTGACGCGCAGTCTTTAGCCCATATCATACTGAGGCTAAAAGCTTCAAACGTGTACACTGCCATATGCACGCTACATTATAGAAACTTACAGATAAGGATATAGACCAATGGCTTTAGTTCAAGGGTAGTGCCAGAATAGCTTCGCGTCTAGAGGCGCCAAGCTAATCTGGCACAACCCTTGAACTATTTTAGTCAAACTTATTTCACACACTGGTGTATTCCGGATGATAAGGGTAGAATGTCGGTAGCCCTTTTTCGTCGCAATGATTTTTGCGGGAATCATCTCTACAAAAGGCGCTACCGACAACCAGAGGGTTAAAGGCGCCTCATTAAATGGTGCGAAAGGCCATATTCACCCTTATGATTCGGAATACACCAGTGTGTGAAATATGTTTGACTAAAATAGTTCAAGGGTGGTGCCAGAATAGCTTGGCGCCTACAGGCGCCAAGCTATTCTGGCACCACCCTTGAACTAAAGCCATTGGTCTATATCCCTATCTGTAAGTACTATAATGTAGCTTGCATATGGCAGTGTACAGATTTTGAAGCTTTTAGCCTCAGTATGATATGGGTTAACCCTCTGCCGGGTGTCGGTAGCGCTTTTTGTTAAGGCGGGAAAAAAAACCAACCAAACAAACAACAACAACAAAAAAAGGACAAGTACCAGTACGTTCAAAGCGTGTTTCTTTCTCTTTTGGGAATTTCTTAGTTTGCATTTTACCCGCTTGGCAGTCACCTCTCTCTCGAATCCCCGTCCCGGCCCCGGTAGCTGGACTCACAATCCAGGGAAAGAAGACGAGCTTGTTCAATAGCATGTCCGTTGAAAGGTCCTGGTAAATCAAAGTGGCACAGTTGCAGTGACCTGAATTGATCAGTGTTCAGGCCGTACTCCATAAGCAATAGATTTCCCTGTCCCCCATAACCCGCCCGTCAGGGCCGTCCATTATCACTTCGGTGCCGTGGACGTTAAACCCCGAACTAACCAACCAACCAACCGCAGTCACCTGTTTGGTATAGATTCAGCCGAAGGTTAGGTAAGGCTGAGTTCATTTTGTTTGAGAGCAGTCTGACTTCACGCCTTCACAACCCCCTAACCCCTGGCGGGGCTTCAGTTATTGGGAGGGGGGGGGTGGGGGGGGGGAGCTCTATAACGTTGGATTGCGCTTGGTCTACGAGCTATCAAAACCCCATTCTCGGAGATAGTATCTGTCGTTTCAACGACGTTGAATCGAACTAACTAACTGACTGACTGACTGATAAACTAACCTCCTAATGCTAAATAAGTATTATCCCACGTCATACCGAGGTTGAAAGCTTCAAATTTGTACACTGCCATAATTATGCAAGCGACATTATAGTACTTACAGATACGGATATAGACCAATGGCTTTAGTTCAAGGGTGGTGCCAGAATAGCTAGAGGCGCCAAGCTATTCTGGCACTACCCTTGAACTATGTTAGGCAAACGTATTTCACACACTGGTGTATTCCGAATGATGTGTTATTCGATGCACGGCCGCTCTGTGAAGCTTTATCGTTGCACGCCCTTGTTCCTTGTAACGAGGAGTAAGCACACTGATAATACAGGTTCACTGCCGATAAGACTGACATCACGTTCGGGGCTGATTATGCATCTGATAAACGCGAAACCTATCCATAGAGTGAAGTAGAACTTTAGTAGCTTATTACTTCTCGCGCTAAATGTAGGCTGTAGTCCTAATTAGCCCCCACCCCCTCCCCCTCCTCCCCCCCCCCCCCAAAAAAAAAAAAAAAAAAAAAAAAAAAAAAAAAAAAAACACCAACAACAACTGAGGCTTCGTCAGGATTTACGACTTGATGCGAACACTTCGTGCGCAGCGGTGTTTTTTTTTCTAAGCAGTCCTCTAAGCAGTCCGGCGCCCAGTTAGCAAAGGTTCTCGGGTCCACGACGGCCGCAGTGGCCGTCAGTCTTGGGCCTGAAGACGTTTTATTACTGGGGATTGTTCTTTTATTTCTTGTCGGCAGTTCCGGCACTCAGCTTTATTCTTTTACTCAGAAAAGACAAAGCACGCTTTGTGAAATGACAAAGATGAAACGTTCTACATAAGTTGTCAAAGCGCTGAAAATAAAGTTAGTTATTGGGGTTTAACGCCGAACAGGCGACTACTGAAGGCCATCTCACGGCGGTCTGCTGAAAAAAAAAAAAAAAAAAAAAAAAAAAAAAAAAAAAAAAACGGAGAGAGAGAGAGAGAGAGAGAGAGAGAGAGAGAGAGAGAGAGAGAGAGAGAGAGAGAGAGAGTACAAAAGTTGATTACAAGTAGCAGACAGGACACATAAGTTTTCGCACTGTGGACAGTACTTGTATGCGGCTTGAAACACGGGCGGCGGAGAGCCCCTGTACTGGGAAGCACAGTCAAAACGCCGGGCCCTACCACCGCAAAAGACATAGTGCGGGGGCTCATGAAAATCTATGTCTCCTGCTGGTTCGAGTTACGTCTATGCTGTTATGTTTAACTCATTCTACCCCAACACCGAAATCCCCAAATGTTGCCGGTGTCCTCTGAAGACTGCACTCTTAGTGCAGGACACAGATCGATCCTGATAGTTCAAGGGTGATGCCAGAATAGCTTGGCGCCCATAGGCGCCAAGCTATTCTGGCATCACCCTTGAACTATCATGGTCGATCCTTATTCTGCTGTGGTGTGTCTGGGGTAGAATGAGTCAAGCAGAGTGTATCCACGCGTTTGATTTCAGCTATTTTTTCACATCCAGCATCAGATGTGAGATATGAAGGTACCGTGACGGATCAAGGGTAGTGTATGGTTAGCTTTGCTAGATGTTAGATGCTATTATTGAAGGAACAAGACTTCCAGCTGGCGCAGATTTCGTCCGGGGGGGGGGGTCGCTCTGGCTGTCTGTCGCTGATGCCCGCGCATCGCTAGTTTTATAATCTAGTATCATGGCCGCCCGCACCCTAGGGGGGTCGAGTCGTGGGGGTGGGGGGGGGGGGGTTGGGCTTGTGGAGAGTTGGATCTCCTTCGTTTTTGTCATGACGGGTCGTTTGCGCCTATCCGCCAAGCTATAAATACACTACCATTGAACATTTTATTTATTTATTTATTTGGTCATTGTCTGATCACAGCTTGAACACAGGGTGCGTTTATACGATACGTTCATGTTGGTCACCTGGCTCTGGGATACAGCTGTAAAATGGACTATACAAAGAAAAAGGGCAAATGAACCAATTTTTAATTTTTTGCAGCTCCGATGCACCAGTCACAAGAGGTTCATGTCCTTGTTCTCGGCCTTTAACGCAGGTCCCACTGACACACGTGGGTCATTACAATGCATTACGTGATTAGTGATACGTCGATAGCTAGCCCCGCGGGGCTGGGTTGGACTTTAGAGGGTGAAGCCCCGAACAACTGTTAGGTAATACGCTTAAAGGTGCACGGGTCATCATACCATGCTGAAGTTGTATGCTCTATCCAGGTCATCGGGTCAACGTCGGCCGACATCAGCCTTATGTACACATACCAAGGGGAATTACTCAGCGCTGGACATCAAACAGTTAGATCCCCTGCTCCCGCCTAGTCACCAGCCCACAGAAAAATACGCAGGTATAGCGAACAAGGCCATCAAATACCTGCGCATTTTTCTGTGCGCTGGCGATTGGGTGCCTGATAGGCGGGAGCAGGGGATCTAACTGATTGTCTGTCCAGCGCTAAGTAATTCCCCTTGGTATGTGTACAGCCTTCTACCAGCGCTAGCCTCACCTATCTGGTTTGTGACTGAGTAGTCAGCCTTATGGCTTTTTTGTTGTTGTTGTTTTGCAGCGTATTCTGAAGGCTCAAGTTAGTGTGTCCCAGCTTTCGACTTCTCAGGGTTGCTTAGTGCTTTAATCCAATCAAGCCACGAAGAGAAAATACGGCTGACGCGCTTGGTGCAGAATATTGTGCCTGCATACTAAAACTACCCTCTCGGTATTGGTTATGTCCCGTGATAGAAATATACTCAAATAATGGTGATGATAAAATCAGTCAATAAATAAATAATGTTTAACCCCGTCGCTGCCTGTGTTTGCGTCAGAAAGGACTGCATGCTGACTGACATTCTCGTGAACGAGTCAGACAAATAAGCCATAAAGAACAGGAGTCAACTAGAACAAATAAGCCATAAAGAACATCAGTAGATGTGACAAATAAGCCATAAAGAACAGGAATAGAACAAATAAGCCACAAAGAACAGGAGTAGAACAAATAAGCCACAAAGAACAGGAGTAGAACAAATAAGCCACAAAGAACGGGAGTATAACAAATAAGCCATAAAGAACATCAGTAGAACAAGAGAGAGAAATCCTCATGAGCCCCGGCGACAGCAGCTAGCTGGGTAGCGTTCATCTTGTCCCGGCAGTTATGGTTAATATCGGCACACAGTTCCCACTGACACATCAGACATCAGGCGAGTGTCTCAGTGGGCTGCGTGCACTTGTATTTGAGTCCCATGTCGGGGTGTTATGACTTATGGAAAATGTCGCACTTGTCGCATGTTGCATTTGCAGCGGTCAGCTGACCAAATCATGTGACACGCGCTGCGGACCAACCAAGAAAAGTCGACTTCGCTTACTAGGTCGGATATATAAGATAAGATAAGATAAGATAAGATAAGATAAGATAAGATAAGATAAGATAAGATAAGATAAGATAAGATAAGATAGTTTATTACCATATGTTTCCATGAAACTCACTCACACAAACTCACACTGAAAAAGAAAAAAAAAATCAATAAAAACATTGGAATTTGTCTTGATGTCATTTACTAAGACTAAAATAACACACACACACACACACACACACACACACACACACACACACACACACACACACACACACATACACAGTAAACTCTAAAATATGACCATATAACAATGTCAGTTTTTTTTTTTAAATAGTCGGATATTAAAACACTTTTTCTGATGGGCCACATTCCTTCTGCATATGAAGATAAGTAGCGGCTAATGTCTCTGTTTGTTTGTCTATTTTGACAAAGGGTATTTACCCGAAATATTAATAAATTGTGTTGTACCGGTTTTTCTAAGCGTGTTTCTTCTCCGTTGGGTACTTCTTTAAGTTTTTCTGAGGTCCCGACCACACCTGTGACAGTCTATATAATTTACTTCGCTTATAACGAACAGTGACAACAACAAAACGTTTCGTTCCGCATGGGACTCCTTGTCATATTCAAAGTTTATTGTAGTAGTCTCACGAGTTATGTGTGATACTTGCGTAGCGCCCAGCAGATCGAAATGATGACGAATCTCGCCTGAGCCCGAAAGTGATGATTCACAGTAATTAATCTACTGAGTGAAGAATGGGAAAGTTAGTTAGTTAGTTCGGGTTTAACGTCCACAGCACTGAGGTGATCATGGACGGCCCTGACGGGCGGGTTATGGGGGGACAGGGAAATCTATTGCCTATGGAGTACGACCTGAACACAGATCAACTCAGGCGCACTCCAACTGTGCCACTTTGATTTACCAGGACCTTTCAACGGATATGCTATTGAACAAATCCGTTTTCCCCCCTGGATTGTGAGTCCATCTACCGGGACCGGGCACGGGATTCGAACCCAAGACCCGGCGATTCCCTTCGCTCTCCTGCTCCGACGTTTAACCGCCTGAGCTATTTCGGACTCTAGAATGGGAAACTGCAGGGGTTTACACTTTATAGGTGTGTAGTGTTAATCCCTTAACTGCCGGGGGTAAGACCAACGCTACCCATCTGCAAGAGACATAAATCCTCATGAGCCCCCGCGACTGTGGGGGCTCATGAGAATTATATCTCTTGTTAGTCTCTATGTTCCTGATGCCTAATTGTTGGGTCTCGGTTACGTTGTGTACTTCACGCCAATTTCGGTCAGTGTGCAATCGCTTCATTAGGAAAATAACGCCTTCATCGCACGGGGTACTATGATGACACATAAATCTATTACTAATTATAGTAATGGACTTGTGGATGACAGATATGTCTCCGCGGCATGTACACGCACACATTTTGGTCTTTGCACTCGTTGTCATCCACGGAAATATGTTATGCAACTCCCTCGCATGAGGCGACTGCCACTCTGTGTTCAATATAGCTCTTTTCCATTTGTATCGCATGACCGTGTTGCGATCTAAGTGGCCTTGACATGTTTACCCTTCCTTACCAGTGATCACGGATTTGCAATCTGAAGCCGCTGCACCGACATTCGCCTGAACAACACATCAAATGGGACAAAAAATGAGCGCCAAAACAAGACAGGACTGACAAGAGACTTAAATCCTCATGAGCCCCCGCGACTGCGGGGGCTCATGAGGGTTTATGTCTCTTGCAGATGAGAGTAGATAGCGTTGGCTTTGGCCCGGCGTTTAAGGGGTTAACCTGGGTTTGTTGCGCAGTAGCAAAAGGTTAGACGTGGGAAACAAGATGCGTTTTATTCTGCTCCCATTGAATAGATGCTGGTGTGTCTGCCCAATGAAGGCCAAAGACAGTTAGTCCATTTCTTTTTTCTTTTCTTTTTTTTTTTCTTCTTTTTTTACAATTTTTTTTTCTTCTTCTTCTTTTCTTTTTTTTTTTTTTTTTTTTTTTTTTAGTACAGCAAGATTTTCGTTGTATTACAACAAAAAATCTCGCTTAAAAAAGGACATTTGCTGCCGCCTTGGTGTTGTAAATTAACTCGGTAAATGACAGCACAGGTATACGCTCATAGCAAACTCAGTTAATGACAGCACATCGATACGCTCCAGGCGCGGATCAGTTACCTCGAGGCGGGGGGGGGGGGGGGCGGGCGGATAACTTTTTGACACAGGTAGAAAGGCGCGTGTGTGTCGCCAAAATATCTCAGGGAGGAGGGGGCGGGGGGGGGGGGGTCCAAACCCCCCCAAAAGGGACTTTTGTTATAGTATTTTTCAGAATTTTTTGTTGGGGGTGGGGCGTCCGGAACCCCTCCCCCCCTCCCTTCCCGCCAAGATCCACTCCTGCGCTCATGGCTGCAAGCACAAGGGGGGTACGGTACATCTTGTCTGTCAGTGTGATTAACTGGCTAGCTAATCTCTACATTGTCACGGGCTTGATCTTTGGGCTGGCTTGCGTCTAAAGCTCTTAGGTTGTCATAGTAACAGCGGATTTGCGCGTGTATACCACCAAGATAAACCTTATCGATCTGTCCAGATATCCGGCATATGGGCAGGAACTGCGTGTGCGCATGACTGACTGAAACGCCTTTTGGTCAAAGTGCTATTGCGATGAGCAGATGTGTGTTTGCGGTAAATAGGCATATATTGATGTACGTGTTCACTTGCCGCGAAACAGGTGGTGACGACACTGAATTACAGGATGAGGAAACCTACAGAGCCGCTGTCAGGGGACATGACTCGTGTTGGTTTCCTCGTCCTGTGACGATATCGCAGAAGACGGCTTGGCTTATTGGGCGGTGAACCAAAGCTTAATCAACACAAATTATGTTAGGCGTATGTTGTCTTCTAGTCTTGACACTATAGTTGACCTCATCATTAGTAATGAAGATATGAGTAGCTCCAATGGTTGATGTTACGTTTGTGGTTGTGTTATTCTTTTCAGAGAGCATGTGTGTGTTGATCATAGGAAAAGTCCGATATTCATTTGAGTAAGTTATTTCGAGTAGGAATTACGTACCTTTTTAGTAGGATTCATTTTCTTTCGCAGGGAGAATTGCGATCGATTTTTGTTGTGACGCGTATTTGCGCTACAATGTTGTAAAGTTTGACCTACATTAGACTGGAAGGTTCGAGCAGGGTCGCGTTCTTTCTAGTGACTTCAAATGTGACGTCAGAGTAAACATGTTTCGATACAGTTAGCAACAGTTACAGATTTTCCGGAATTAGTCGAAGTTTGTAGAAAGTTGTAGGCAGATCTAGAGTATTCTTTCTCATGAATATTAATGAGTTTTTTGGGTACGTCATTTCTTTTTTGATTGGTTGAGTTGTATAGTTTGCCGGATTGTTCTGAAAATCTGTAATAGTATAAAGGTGTCTGTTAGTGAATTTTGTGTTCATTGTATGAGAGACGCAGGGTGTCAAAAGTGTTTATGCATTCATGATTGTAGGGGAGACTGTTATCAGTGTTGGTGCATCTGTTGATGCGTTGTGCTGAGAGCGGTGCTTCGTGAGAACAAAAATATTGTTGTAAATGTTACTCCAGTGTAGTCTACAACCTTGTGCCACGTGTGTCGGAGTTCAGTGCAGCTGAGTGAAGTTTCTTTACAAGAACCCTACGTGCGTGCGTCTGGTGTGATTGTATCATACTACGGCTACGATAACCCCGTAACAGTTGAAGCTGTAATACCGTCCGGTCGTCTGAAAGGTCGCGGGTTTAGTCGAACCCGGATGGGCTCAACAACTGAGACACTATTTCGATGCCGGGCGCCGCTCGTCTTTGGGATCACATTCATGGCGGCAACAGACTTCGAACTCTCTTTTTTTTCTTCTTCTTTTCTTTCTCATCTTCAGTAATGTTTATATGCAAGCATGACTCATACCGCTTTCGCTTTTAGCACCAAAAGACGAATTAACCATTTGGCTGTCATTAGCGCTTTTTGTCGCGATGATTCCGGCAGGATTCATAGCGACAAAAAGCGCTACCTGCAGCCGGAAGTTTAACTATAACAGCTGAAGGGTAGTGGCTCAGTGTGCCCAAGTCTGCAGAACACAACACCACCAGCAGAGATATTTATCACAATAGCGGTTTAAGGTAGCTCCCGACTAGCCTAGAAATATGTATTACAGGGCGGGTTGGGCCAGAGACTTAAAAACAAATGGAGAAAAAAATGTTTGGGATATAAAAAAAAACATTGAGAGAAAACATCTGAAGAAAAAAATGTAATACTTATTTGATATTGTTTTAAGATGTATTTTTTATTCATTGTTTAGAGGCAACAATATTTTTGTGGGGAAAAAAATCAGCATATTTTGACATGCACACACACCCGTTTAGATTTTTATTTGGAACCCGCTGGAAAGTAACTTGTCGGGCATGCTGTACCCCCCTCCCCTCCCCACCTCCCAGTCCCCCTTTCCACAGTGAAAAATATATTCCAGTACGCCACTGACTTATTGAGGCGTGTCATATACAGATACGCAGCAAGTATCCGTCCATCCATCTTCAGTCCAACATTACATCTGCATGCAGATCTGGGCATCACAGCCTCAGCAGATGGTCGGTCGGTGGATCAGTCGGTTGTTGTCGTTGATGATGTTGACGTTTGTTTGTGTTCTTCCTTTCTTTTGTTTGGATGGAAGTGTTTTGTGGATGTGGGATGGACTGTAGCTTGCCTACAAGACCCGGTTTATTCCGTACAGATGTCTAACCATACTGTTTACTTTTACGCCATGCAGTAGTGAAGTTATTTATTTCCCCTCTTACGTCATAGTCTTAGAAAATTACCAGTTACAACGTCGTGTGTGTGTGTGTGTGGGGGGGTGGGGAGGGAAGGGGGGATGCGGGGGTGGGTGGTGTGTGTTTGTGTGTGTGTGTGGGGGGGGGGGGGGAGTCAAGTTATGTGCGTGAGTGTGTGGTGTGAGTTGCACATCAGCTATGTTTTAATATTATGATATACCTATTGTTTTCATTTTAAACATCATGTCTACTTATTATTATTATTATGATTGATTATATCAGATGTGCTGTTAAAGACAATTTTCCCGGAGAGCGGGACAAATAAAATATATTTGACTTGACTTGACTTGACTTGATTTGACTCAGTCGACTTGTCGCGACTTGACTTGACTTGTCTTGACTTGACTTGACTTGGTGCATAACGGGCTCTCTCAATAGTCCATTTCTCCAGACGAGCATCATTGAGTCACATCCATCCACTCACCCATTAGAAGTGACACGGTATGCTTCGTTCTTACGTCAGCCATCAGCGTTCTGTCCTAGCTCATTTAGCTGTCAGTCTTTGACACTGCCGAAAATGTAGGGTTGGATCATTAGACTTAGCCGACGCACGTTGTCATCAGTTAGTACATAACTGTGTGCATGAAGAAAGTAATTAGGCGTTCCGTTTAGCACCATCCAAGTATGCATAGATTCTCAGGTCGAGGTCGGCCGCAGTGGGCCCGCGTGGGCGGGCCCACTGCGGCCGAAGTCGCCCTGAGGATCTTTTGCTTACTGCGAAAAAAAAAACGAACCATAAGAACAAAGGGACACAGTAAACGTTCGCTTTGGTTGAAAAAACGTGAATAGGTCCTTAATAAACAAAGCCTCTGCTGACCGCACGTTGATGACGAACTTGCATGTGCTCTGACGTCACAATTAAGTTGTTGTTGGCTCATCCTTTCAGTACCAAATGCGCATTGAAAGCGAGTGGGCGGACAAATCTCAGCGGACAGTCAGCAAAAGGTCAACGGGCAGACGTCGGCAGCGTTCCGGCATGTGCCCGATGAACGTCATCTATGTGGGGTTGGTTTTTATTTTGGGTTTTTTTGGTTGTTGTTGTTTTTTTTTCTTCCTACCCCCCCCCCCCCCACCCCCCCCACCCCACCCCCCGCCCTCTCGCTGACTTAACGTGAATCTGGATGGATCGATCCGGAAGAGAACTCTGACGCGTAAAAAAAAAAAACGGCAAAAACGGGCGTGGTTCTTCGACTTGTTCAGTCTTCCCTCGTCTGCTTTCGTGCGGAACTGGACGTGAAGCCCGGACAACCGATTATGAATTTAACCCCATTCACTGCCACTGAACGTGCATTGTACGTCTGAAAGGGTTCTAGCCGTCCCCATGAACGATGGACACAAAGCGGTTTCAGATAGAGGCATAGATCCTCATGGGCCCCCGCAATTCTATGCCTCTAGTGTGGTCTTCGGTTTTTTTTCTTCTTCTTCTCGGCAGCGAAGGGGGTTAAAGAGTTTCGGCGAGAAACGAAATGATCTACCTGTGTAAAAGCGAGCAAGCTTCTGACGGCGTCGCCCCGATGGCCTTATGCGCATTAGGTTGTCGTTTCAGACAAAAAAGAAAATGCCGCTTGGATGCAGCTGCGTTCAACAAGCTAAAATCGTTTGTCCCTTTCACACGTGATCAGCCAACACCTTGTCGAGTGCACATACGGGGGTGGGGGGAGGGGGGAGGTGGGGGGGGGGGGGCCTGCAAACCTTACATGACCAAAAGTAAATGCTTTCACGCTAAGAAACAAATTATCCTTCAATGCTTGTTTTGCTGGGACTTACACAGGGGCAAACCTTTTTTTTTCCCCCCAAATTAAATAGGTTCACTCTACGCAACAAATGATCCTAGGCGCTGCTTTTTTTTTTTTTTTTTTTTTTTTTTTGCTGTGGCTTCGTTTGCCAATTGCTCTCAGTTTGGTCAGCATGGCTTCGTTTCAAGTGTGCAATGTGCACGCTGCGCTCTCCCTCGCTTGACGAGAGGGAAGTGAATTCGGTCAGCAAGAGTGGGCCTAGATCGTCAGCGCAACCTGCGCGGGGGACGTGAGGATCTGTCAATCTTGTACAAGGGTGACGGTGCCGAAATGACCTTGTTAATTTATTTGCTTGATCGTTCGAAGGGGGGGTTCGGCTGTTCAATCTTCCGCGCCCCTCACTTTTCGACACTTCCCGCTAGCAACGCTCGTGGGAATCCTAGAACGAACTGAGATTTAACTCATTCAGCCCGGTGCACCCATTTCCCAAATTTTGGAGGCGTCATCTAACGACAATGCACGTGTTCAAGGAGATGGATCGACCATGATAATTCAAGGGTAGTGCCAGATTAGCTTGGCGCCAACAGGCGCCAAGCTAATTTGGACTACCCTTGAATTACCATGGTCGACCCGTTTCCTGCTGTAGTACGTCAGGGCTGAATGGGTTAACCTGTCGAGTGCCGAAAAAAAATTGAAAACCAGCCAACTGCAAGAGGTATAGATCCTCATGAGCCCCCGCAGTTGGAAACTGATGCACTGATCAGAAGCAATATATATATATATATATATATATATATATATATATATATATATATATATATATATAATATATATATATATATATATATATATATATATATATATATATATATATATATATAATGAAAATGGCTTGAAAATGTTTGCTTATTCAGTGCCCAAGATTTAAAAAAACAAACAAACAACTGAACTCAAAATTAAATTGACAGCATTGTCAGAGAGAGAGAGAGAGAGAGAGAGAGAGAGAGAGAGAGAGAGAGAGAGAGAGAGAGAGAGAGAGAGAGAGAGAGAGCGAGAGAGAGAGAGAGAGAGATTGTCACCTGGGTAATTTCACGTCGACAAACTGATAGATCACATAACCGTCTCATCAAGCTGCGCCTAGATATCCGTATACAAACGTGGGGCCTGCTGCACTAACTTGAACTTATTTCAATTGGTCTTATCCACACTGCACGTTGTTCCTCTCACCGGCATCCATGCTGATCGTCTTCACTCCATGAACTTGCATATCCTGTTCACACTCAGTAAGTTCACCTATTCAACCCCACGGCCAAATTCCCCAAATTTTGGAGGTGTTACGTAGCAGTTGCAGGAGATGGATCGACCATGATAATTCAAGGGTAGTGCCTGATGAACTTGGCGCCTGACGGCGCCAAGCTCATCTGGCACTACCCTTGAATTATCATGGTCGATCCATCTCCTGCTGCAGGACGTTGGGGCTGAATGGGTTAAGGGCCACCTTCCAAAGCGGGCATGATCTCAAATAAGGACAACTCCGTCCACTTTGAGATTTTATCCCGGATTCAGACTGCAGGCTAAATTTGGGAATTATTTGGACTGAAGACTGCAGACGAAATCCAGACCAAAAAGGTGACTGCCAAGCGTGTAAAAACAGAGAATAGCCCAACGAAGAAAGAAACACGCTTAGAAAAGACAGTTACAACACAATTAATTTATTGATATCGCAAACATCACAGCACTGAAACAGCCCTTCTACATATCTTAAACGATCTGCTTCTCTCCACCGACTCGGGCAACATCTCTCTTCTTACACTACTCGATCTCTCTGCCGCCTTTGACACTATAGACCACTCTATCCTCCTCCACCGACTCCACCACTCCTTTGGCATCACTGATTCTGCTCACTCCTGGTTTCTCTCCTACCTCTCCGACAGACAGCAGTCCGTCACCATCAACGGCGTCTCTTCCAACCCAGTCACGCTCTCCTGCGGGGTCCCACAGGGGTCCGTCCTGGGCCCGGTCCTTTTCACACTCTACACCTCTCCTCTGTCCAACATCATCCAGTCTCACCGCATACACCACCACCTCTACGCTGACGACTCACAACTGCTAGACAAAGACAAACTCGACAACACTCAGTCACTACTGACTCGCACGGCTGACTGCTACGAAGACGTGAAAAACTGGATGACAGCAAACAAGCTAAACTGAACTGAACGACGACAAAACGGAAGCCATGCTGGTAGGCACTCGCCAGAAACTCTCCCAGCTCCCTCCCTCTCTCCACCTTCAACTCGATAGCACCCCCATCTCCCTCTCTGACTCGGCCAAGAACCTCGGCGTTATCCTCGATTCCTCTCTGTCCATGACCAGCTTCGTTTCCGCCACGGCCCAAGCATGTTATTTCCACCTCCGCCGCATCAGTCAGATCAGAAAATACCTCACTACCGAAGCTGCCACCAAACTTGCTGTCTCTCTCATCTTATCTCGCATCGACTACTGCAACTCTCTCCTTTCCGGCCTCCCTCACTCCACCATTTTCACTCTCCAACGCGGCGTTCAGAACAATGCTGCCCGCCTCGTCCTCAGAAAGAAAAAATCCGACCACGTCACACCCCTGTTCAAACTCCTTCACTGGCTCCCCATCCCCCAACGCATCCAATACAAAATTCTGTCTCTCTGCTACAAATCCCTGAACAACTGCGCTCCTGCCTATCTCTCCAACTTACTTCACCCCTACAACAACAATAATAATAATAATAATAATAATAATAATAATACACACCTTCCCGCTCCCTCCGCTCTGCCTCTGACCCTCTCCGCCTACCGACACATCCCTCGCACCAAACTTAACACTTTCGGCCCCCGCTCCTTCTCCGTCTACGGCGGTCCATCCACCTGGAACACTCTCCCACTTTCTCTCCGTCAGACACACTCTCTCTCTCCTCCTTCCAGTCCGCCCTCAAAACTCACCTCTTTCAACAGTTTTAGCACTATATCACCACACTCCCCACCCCAAGCTGACCGTCGTAATGTATTCCACTGTTTGTGGTACCCAAGTCATTGTCTAAAGCGTGCGCATGCGTGCGCGAGTTGTGAGTGCGCGCTTAGAGTTATAATTATTATAAGATAAGCGCATTATAAATACCGTAATTATTAATTATTATTATTATTATGAAAACCCTTTTAGTTTCAAAATAGACACACAAACAAGAATAATGCCCTTCGCTATTTACCTTATCGTATCGGTGCGTGTACACGCCCAGTAGTTACCGCACAATTCTAAACTTAGCCTACTTTAGTACTAAACACCGGTGAAAGGTATTATCACAATTAACCATTTTGCTGTCGATGGCGCTTTTTGTCGGGATGATTACTGCAGGAATCATTGCGACGAAAGGAGCTACCGACAGAAAAAAAAAAAAAAAGCTGGATAATTTGAGTCTTTGCCACATTGATGAGAGGAAAATTGAGCCTGGCATTCATTACATGTAATAACACACTGGTCCCCTTTTTTATTTATTTTTTTTTTTTTACCCTTCTTTCTCAAATACATGTATATCTAGCCAAATTGTGTTGCATAGCCCCACTTCTCGCCCCTGCCGATAAGGGGCACGCTCCATATACTTCCCTGCATATGCTGCCTTGTTGGCAGGGGACAAAGGGTTGGGTGGGTGGAGGGGGAGGAGGGGGCTTGAACCCGGTATTAGCTTAACTCAAAGATCCCCGCATCATTAGAGCCGTCGGCAACGCAAATGACACTTCCGCAGCTATTGATGCGGGGCGCCATGAATGAGTTAAGTTTTGTTTTTTGCCTCTAGTTATTCTTTTAACGGCGTCATTTTTCTGAGACCTGTAGCCTACTTAATAAATGTTAACAACATCAGTCAGAGTTTATTAAAAGACGAGACCTGAAAGAGTCCTACATTTCAACACGAATACTCCTACATGTATGAAAAAGGGCAACAACAACAACAAAAAAGTCTCCTGTACTGTTTTCGGAAGTTGTGATTGCAAGCGGAACCCCAGTAGAAAACGTCTTCGGACTCAGTGCCGCCGTAGTGGGCCCGAAGACCTTGGCTTATTGGGAAGGGGTTAACTCATTCAGCCCGACGGCCGTATTTCCCAAATTTTGGAGGCGTCATCTAACGATTATGCACCAGTTGTAGGAGATGGGTCGACCATGATAATTCAAGGGCAGTGCCAGATTAGCTTGGCGCCTGTCGGCGCCAAGCTATTCTGGCACTACCCTTTAATTTTTAAAATGGTCGACCCATCTCCTGCTGTAGTGTGTCAGGGCTGAATGAGTTAATAAGGCTTATATCAAACACACAGGCGCCTGCCGAGAGCGTGCGTGTATAAAAATTATACTGACGAGCAACAACAAAAATCAGAGCAGCATCAATAGAAGTGTTAAGTGTTTCCAGAAATGTGTCATTTCTTTTGCTCGTCAGTTTATAAATGGACTGTAATTAGAATGCACACATTGTCAGTCGTCTGTCTAGGCTCGCATGCGCATATATATATATATCCATATATATATATATATATATATATATATATATATATATATTATATATATATATATATATATATATATATATATATATATATATATATATATATATATATATATATATATATATATGGAGGCGGCTTGTAGTACATGTGTTGTGTTTGCATTTTCAGGTTACGCCGTATACCTACATGAAGAGCCCCCCCCCCCACCCCCCCTCCCCCCTTGGAGCGAAACCGGTCGTAGGCAGCAAAAACTTAAATCTACTCAGCATGTCCAATATCTGTTTGGGAATATTTTCTAGCATCCCCCTTTGGGGGGAGGTCTGGATATTCTCTAGCGGATGGCTGGGCGCCTGGGGGTAGTCCCTACTGCTTTATGTAGTAGGTGTTCAGTGGAAGACTTAAAATTAAAGGTCTGTGAGTGATGCAGTCACAAAAAGGACAGCTGATGTGATGACTTACCAGCCTGGAATTCCATGGCATTAGCACAGCATTCTCAGAATTGAATGAAAAATGATGTCTCTTGGAGCTAATCTGATTGAGTGCATTTTTTGGCTTTGGGCGCTGCCTTTCTTAAAAGTAAAGAATAATTGTACCACAAAACTTCCTAGGTGTTGCCTTTTCAAAATTAGTCTGTCTTCTTCCACTGCAACACCTCATAAAGCCTAGGGATGCAATCCGCGCTGTACTAGTGGTGCTACCAGTAAATTCTGGAGGCGGCTTCTAGTACATGCGTTGTGTTTCAGGTTACGCCGTACGCCTAGCTGAAGAACCCCCCTTGGGGCGAAACCGGTCGTAGGCGGCAAAAACTTAAATTTACTCAGCAGGTCCAATATCTGTTTGGGAATATTTTCTAGCATCCCCCCTTAGGCGGAGGTCAGGGTATTCTCCAGCGGATGGCGGGGCGCCTGGGGGTAGTCACTACTGTTTTACGTTCAGTGGAAGGCTCAAAATGATAGGTCTGTCATTCCTTCTCTCCCACTACCCTCTCCTTTTTAGAACTAGTGAGCGATGCAGTCACAAAAAGGACAGCTGATGTCCTGATGACTCAATGCAAGCTTACCAGCCTAGAATTCCATGGCATTAGCACAGCATTATCAGAATTGAATTAAAAATTACGTCCCTTGGAGCTAATCTGATTGAGTGCATTGTTTTGCTTTGGGCGACGCCTCATCCGGATACGCGGCTTTAGCCGCGTATCCGGATGCTGTTCGTCTCGAATGAGTTAATGGATGTCAATAGTAAAACACATTTCAGGAGTTATTTCAGATATGGCATGTCAGCATAGTTCGGACGTGTAAAGTTAAATGGGGATTAGCCTTGGTTTTACTGTAATGTGTAACCATGTAGGCATACACTTGTGGTTTGAACACGGCAAACTCCTTGAACGTCAGTGTGCGACTTCAGTCAAGTTGACGGCCTTGGCCGTTCATGACCGCACAACTCCTTTCACCAAGAACTACTTTGTCATGTTATAGTAAAGTCCGAACAAAATTCGTCCAGTGGTTCAATACGTGTAATACCCTTACGCGCCCCTCGCCCCCCCCCCCCCCCCCCCCCCCCATTCATCGTTTATTTTATTTTATTATTTTATTTAATTTTTTAAAAAAGTTTTTAGGCTAGATAGAAAAAAAAATTGGTTCAGAAGTCATAAGAAGACAAACACCCCCACCCCCACCCCTCCATCCC
This sequence comes from Semisulcospira habei, assembly GCA_036245525.1. NCBI lineage: Eukaryota > Metazoa > Mollusca > Gastropoda > Semisulcospiridae > Semisulcospira > Semisulcospira habei. The sequence continues at coordinate 276,611,386 of BTPG01000002.1, read as the reverse complement.
ACCCCCGCCACCACCACCTCGTTTAATTTTTTTTAACTTTTTTCACGGTATGTAGACAGGACTACGCCTGTGCACGTAGCGGAGATAGGTTGATTGATTGATTGTACATTGCTTAACGTCCCGACAGCAACAAGGCTTTCTCAGGACGTGCCTGCACTGCTTGTGAAAAAAACAACTAAACAGAACATTGAATGTATGTCGCCAGCCGGTCAAATACATTAAATAAACCTAACACATGGGGCCTAAATAAAGCTAAGACCATTTAGCAACACACATCCAATATCAAGAGCTACAGGCAGTGCAGACAGTAGGGAGAGTTTTAAAAAGGCAAATACAGGTGAATGGACAAAGGGTAGACAGAAACATGCCCCAGAATAGAGAGAAAAACCCACCCTGTGGGGCTGACCAGGGTGACCCTGGGAACTAAAAAATACCTAACCCCACCCAAGTCCCCCAGGGCAGACCCGGGTGGGGCCGTAGCGGAGATAGGGACTACATCCCGCACGACCTACTAGGCTGAAATTTATGCTTGAATCAGACAAAATATAAGTCAATATTGTCCATGCTTAGCATCCCCTAGCTGCAAATAGATTTGCGCAACTGTAGCTAGTTGCAGAGGTAAAAAATGTGGCCACAAACTGTCATAATTTGATGCGGAAATCGGCGAGATTTCAGTGTGCAAAATTTGATCGATCCGATTCGTCAGGCCGGATTCTGCTGCTTTGCTGCGTCTACACTGACTACCATTGAATTCTCATGGTCGATCCATCACCTGCTGTAGGGCGTTGGGGCTAAAATGGTTAAACCTGACTGTGACGGGCAGCTAGGACTGAAATAGTCTCATTGACATGGGGACGTAGCTTAGTGGATAAGACACTGCGCTGGCAGTCGTGTGAGCCGCCCGGGTTCCAATCCCCTGGTGGGCAGAAAAGGGATGTGGACTTTCCCTCATTCCCATCGAGTCAAATTTACCTACAGACTCGGCTCACAGTGACGATTGCCTGTCTCGCCTTCGTGTGTTCAGCACGCATACTCAAGTGCGTACCGGTTAAAAAATCCCATCGAGTTACCACTATTGGGCTCGGGAAGCTGACGTCATCACGCCAGTCGCGGCGGCCATCTTGTGAGGATACGGGGACTAAACGCTGTTCAGTTTTGTAATGTCAGGAAAGTCCTGACGTACTATAAGCAATAACAGCAAGTCTTGCCACCGGCGGCTCAGTGTAGGAAACCGCTCACCATGATCTGTTCTTGTTTGTTTCGGCCAAAGAGGAAGAAACATGAAGAAAACCCGTGTTGAAACACTACTATTTCGCTGATCTGATGACAATGGTATCCTCATAAGAGGGCGGCTCAGTGATGCGCCGAAGCTGCTAGGCAACGCGGGGAACTTCCCGACCCCTAAGGCCCGGTAGGGCCGCCGGTGAAATGAAAGCAGAAATATATCACTAGACATGCACCGAACTGCATCAGGGTGGAGGTTTGCACATAACTAAGTTGCGCTTAGTAGCAGCAGGCGGCTTCAAAGCTCCAGCTTCCATCCCTACATGAGCGTCTAGATGGATATGGTGCGCCTCGGAGACGCCATAACCGGCCGTCGGACGATGCCGGGCGGTTTCGGCACTGAGCCGCCGGCCCGCCGTCGGCGGTGCTTGAAAAAGGAAACTTAAATCAATGCCAGGCAATACTAACTGAGGGAAAAGCTCCCGGGGTCAATTTTACTGACGGCACTTATGTTGTGTCGGCAGGCCCGGACACAAAGCCGGGGTGGCCGCCGCGCTAACCCGCCGCCAGGTCAGCTGTGACTTAATTGCCGCTTCAGTGCCAGGTCATATGGCAGGCGGCCTGCGGCTCAGTCACGCCGGCCGGGTTACAGTGTTGTGACCTTGCGATTTCAACTGAAGTTAACAGCACCCATTCACTATATTATACTATACTATAACTGTACGCAAAGCCATAAATACCAGAAACTTGAACGATTGCCAGCGCGGCCCGCCATCATTAGGTCTGTATGCCGATACTTAGGACAGAATCAGGTCACGAGTTACGTAATGAGTCATGCTCCTGTCGTGACCCATTTTACACCGGTCTCAGTGCATGGTCGCAGTAATCCTTCCGGGTGTGGCAACCTTTGTGTTTTAAGTGACAGGTTTCAACAGCTGAAAACGCTTGCTTCTGCATACTGACATAGTGACTAACGAATCGAATTTTCTTTCACTGCCTAGCGAAATTGAGCGCGGACCAAGCCCCTTGATCATTCTTCGGATCATCCGATGTCTCGACATCGACGAGAGTGACTGCCCCTGGGAAAGCCGAAAACAACATGGCGGCCCTGTTGGACAGTTTGAACAGTTTTCTATGGAACGAGAAATGGTGGCTTGGAGACGATGCCAAATGGGAGGATTTCATCAGTCCGGACCCGAACATCTACTACCCGAGAGCCAGGGATATGAACTGGTCAATTGTCGTTGGAGTCGGCTTGCTAGTCGTTCGCTACGTGTATGAAAAGTAGGTGACAGGTTCAGTGGTTGTCATGCACGATTTTTGCCCCATCAGTCTTAGGTTTGGAGACGGCTTTATATCACTTTGTGGGTATGGTTTAACCGTGATAATTTTAGGGTGGTACTTAATCAGTTGGGCATCGGGAATGGTGCCAAGCTGATCAGGTTCTACTCTTAAAAAGTGAAACTAACTCGTTCAGTCCACCTTATATTAGACATGGCAAAATGCTTGAGGCAATAATCTGTGTTGCAACATTTAAAATGTGTAAATGTTCGTTTTTATCTATTTGTCACGACTGACTTGTAGCTAGGCTCAGTAATGGTTGTAGTGACTCATGATTCAAGCGTAATCTTAGATGTTTGTAAAGGTGGGGTGTTGTAATGTTAGTACACATGACTCAACATCCTCTGCCGGGATATTATATATATATATATATATATATATATATATATATATATATATATATATATATATATATATATATATATATATATATATATATAATAATAATAATAATAATAATAATGTCATCAGAGTTTGTATTAAGTTTGTGAGGGGAGGGGTTGCATAAGATTAGTACCCTTATTTAAATTACTGTTTCATGTGTACATAAAGGATAAAGTGTAGTCCATCACAACACAGTTCACACCATCAACTTGATCAAGACCATTCTGAACTAGGACAAATTTGGTGTGAAACAGTGCATAGTATGCACATAGCTGATATACAAGAACTTCATTCTGTAAGATTGTAGTTATATAGTTCTTCAGCTGTATCCACATTCTGCTATTGTAGACTTATAATGTTTTTTGTGTTTGCAGTGTCCTAATTGTGCCGTTGGCAAATTACCTTGGGGTTCATGAGCGCAAGCTGCGACCACAGGCCCCCAACCCAACGCTGGAGGCAGTATTCAAGAAACACAATGGCAGGGTACCACACAGTGAACTTGAGGTACATGTAATATTTGTTAAATCATACAAATATATAATATGGTGGAGTGGGCCTGTGATCTTTGACCATAATCTAGGTTGTTTGGTCCATAAATGGTCCATACTGAAAGACCAGCAAACCATAAATCATGTACATAATTTGACATTTGTCTTTGCAGGGTTTACAAAAGCAGACAGACATGACACACAGAGAGATAGAGAGATGGCTGTTCAGAAAAAAGCTGAAGACACAACCCTCTGCTCTGTACAAATTTAAAGAATGCAGGTATGAATTGTAATGTTATGATCAACAAGTGAAAAAAAAACCCACCTGGTAAACAATTTTCCTTCAAAACCCAGTGTTTCGAGTGGTATTTTTGTAAAATTGGCACCACAATAAATAAATAGTATGAACACAGATAAATTGGTCTCATTTTATAGCTCACAGTTAACAGACTCTTAATGAGGCTGACATGAGGGAGACTTAGAACGACTAATCAACTTCATTTTGTTTTGGTCCTGTGATACGAAATCAGCTATGCCAGCTGTTTTTGCGACTTAGATGTCTAACAAAAGAGGTTTTTTTAGTGCAAGAAAGGTAACTCTTCACAGGCGTGCACTCTGCTAACTTGTAGAGGTATCACTACATCGGATATTGCTATCAATTTCTGCTCACTAACGTAAAACAGTTAAACAAATAAGTCATGTATGCATGTGAATTATTACCTTTGCCAAATACATTTGACTAAGTGCCAAAAGGTGAGCAAGCAGTAAGTGACCTCTTTTGCGGGAAACTAAAATCTGTTTAAAAAGACGTGTTGACTTTAACAAGTGGAATGTGTGTGTGAATGATTGAAGATATACTGGCAATAATTTATGCACCTAACGTAAAGCCGTTTGGTGAGTATACTGTAAAACGCCAGAATTCACCAATGAAAATCGGCCCGGGAAAGCGGACAACGATTTGCTGTTGGTCTTTTTTGATCTCACGTGTAAAAGCAACAATAACAAACCTGGTGCTAACCAAGCCCATATGTTCAGGGAAGATTGATCTTATAATCCGTGTATTTCCAAGATTTGAAGGTAAGCCATGCTTTTGTTTATTGCTTTTGAAAGTAGCCTCAGTCGGACATCAGGTTTGTCGCAACAGCAGCATCTTAATTTCCGTGAACTTGTGCTAGCGAAAGGCATGCTGAACCAAACCGGAAATGGCATCATTGCGTAGTTTCGCTTTCATTGAATATTTGACATGCTTCAATTTTTCTTTTCCGTCACAGTTTTCTAAGCTGGCAAAAAAATTGTGAGCGGCCAGTTTTTGTCGCAAGATCTGACGTTCAGCTATTTGCCAAGTTTAACGAAGTTATTTGTTTGGTTTTTTTGGTCTATGACCGTCCGGTTATGATAGATGCATTATGGGCCACATTCCAGCGTGGTGGTTTTAAATGTCCGGTCTCTCAATGGAGAGCTACAACTCGTGACGTTTTGTCGCAACTGTTTTCATAAATCTGACGTTCGATCACTTCTGACGTTCGATTGTAATTATAGACAATATAATGACAGGGATGTCACTGGAGCTGGACACCTATAGGACAAATGTCCTGGAGGGTGGCAGAGGGATAGGACATTTGTCCTGAATTGGAACAAAACAATAGGACATTTCGCGCGTGACAAAACTGATAGTAAAACAGAAACCACATAAACACAGGCTGAGTGAGATATTTATTGACTGTTGACGAAAAGGACATAAACGTAAAAAGGCAAAGAAAAGTGAACAAGTTATTATGTCATTCAGATAATACTGTCATCGCAGATTCGCATGAAAAACATATCCAGGGCCTTGTAACAGAGGTAGCAAATTCTTCATGCTCAGGCTCACAACTCACAAACTAAACTGTCATTTTGGCACTTCAAGGAATTCACAGTGCAAGGAAATGTACTGACTAGAATTACTTACTTACTTACGCCTGTCACCCCTACCCGGGTATAGGCCGTCGACGAGAGACCTCCAGCAACTCCTGTCCTGTGCTTCTCCTTCGATTCTACTCCAGGTGGTTCCCAGTCTCTTGATGTCTGCTTGGAGGTCTCGACGCCAGGAGTTTCTCGGCCTACCTCTTTTCCTCTTTCCCTGGGGGTTCCATGACAATGCCTGCCTAGTGATACTGGAAGCTGGCTTTCTCAGACTGTGACCGATCCATCCCCATCTTCTTCGCCCAATTTCATTCTCTGCTGTTATCTGCTCTGTTCTCTCCCAGAGTCTGACGTTGCTGATCTTCTCTGGCCAGTGGATTTTCAAAATTCTTCTAAGGCAACTGTTCATGAAGGTCTGTACTCTGTTGACTGTGGTTTTTGTCAATCTCCATGTCTCTGCTCCATATAGGAGAACTGCTTTTACATTGGAGTTGAAAATCCGGACTTTGGTGTGTTGTGACAGCTCTCTGGAACTCCACACTTTTTTCAACTGGAGAAAGGCTGCTCTGGCTTTACCGATTCGTGCTCTGACATCTGCATCAGTGCCGCCTTTTTTGTCTATGATGCTCCCGAGATAGGTGAAGGACTCCACCTCCTCCAACGGGGTGCCAGCAAGCAAGACTGGTTCTTCCCTGGTTGCGTTCAGCCTCATTGTCTTTGTTTTCTGTTTGTGAATGGTGAGGCCCACTTGGGACGAGATGTCAGCAAGCCTCGTGGTCTTGTCCTGCATTTGTTGATGAGTGTGGGACAGTAATGCCAAGTCGTCTGCAAAATCGAGGTCGTCAAGCTGTGTCCACAGTGTCCACTGTATTCCACTTCGTCTGTGCTCTGTGGTCATCTTCATGACCCAGTCTATGGCCAGTAGGAAGAGGAACGGAGACAGCAGACACCCCTGCCTGACACCAGTTCTGACCTGGAGCTCTCTGGTGAACTGCCCTTCGTGGATCACGCGACATGTCATGCCATCATAGCTGCTCTTGATCAGGCGGACGAGCTTTGTGGGTACACCGTAGTGTCGTAGGAGTTTCCACAGAGTCTCTCGGTCCACGCTGTCAAATGCTTTCTCATAATCCACAAAGTTGACGTACAGCGGGGAGCTCCACTCCAGAGACTGTTCCACGATGATGCGGAGAGTGGCGATCTGGTCTGTACATGATCGGTTCTTCCTGAATCCTGCTTGCTGGTCTCTCAGCTGGGGGTCAACGGAGCTCTTCATTCTCTCTAGGATGATCCTGTTGAAGACCTTTCCTGGTACTGACAGCAAGGTGATTCCTCTGTAGTTGGAACACTTGCTGAGGTCGCCTTTCTTGGGAAGCTTGATTAGGTACCCCTCCTTCCAGTCAGCTGGCATCACCTCCTCTTCCCAGATCTTTCCAAACAGTGGGTACAGCATCTCAACTGTTGTCTCTAGGTCTGCTTTCAGAGACTCCGCTGGGATGCCATCTGGCCCTGCTGCTTTGCCATTCTTCAAAAATGCCACTGCTTTTCTGATCTCTTCCCGGCTGGGTCTGTCACAGCTGATGGGTAGGTCGGTCTCTGCCGGCTGGATGTCGGGGGGGTCGGGTGGGCTAGGTCTGTTCAGTAACTCTTCAAAATACTCGGCCCATCTGTCGAGTTGGTCTGCTCTGTCTGCAATAGGCTTGCCTTCTTTGTCTTTTACTGGTCTTTCTGTATGGCCATACTTACCCGACAATCTTCTGGTAATGTCGTAGAGCTGTTTCATGTTGCCGCTGCCTGCTGCCTTTTCTGCCTCTGCTGCCAGGCTGTCTGTGTAGGCCCTCTTGTCTGCCCTGATACTCCTCTTCACCTCGCGGTTGGCTTCCGAGTATTCCCCCTGTGCCCTTACTTTGGCTGCTCTCGTGCGACTGTTGTTGACCGCTGCTTTCTTCTGCTTCCTCGCTTCTATCTTCTTCAAGGTCTGTGCCGACAGCCAGTCCTTGTGGTGGTGTTTCCTGAACCCTACAGTGTCTTTGCAGGTTGAGTTCAGCGCCTCTCTAACTGCCTTCCACTGCTGCTCTGTGGTGACCGCCTCCTCTTCATTTACTAGCTCCTGTAGCGCTTGAAACCGGTTGGACAGCACCAGTTTGAACTCTTCTCTAACTCCAGTTTCTCTCAGGAGGCCTACATTATAGCGCTGTCTTCTTGTTGTCTCTGTGCGGCTTTTCTTTAGCTTGAGCTTCATTCTTAAGGTAAGCAGATGGTGGTCTGAGGCGACATCTGCTCCCCTCCTCACTCGAACATCTTGAAGGGATCTTCTAAATTTCTTGCTAATGCAGATATGGTCTATTTGGTTCTCTGTTGTATGGTCAGGTGAGACCCAAGTTGCTTTGTGTATTCTTCTGTGTGGGAAGATGCTGCCTCCAATGACAAGTCGGTTTAGAGCACAAAAGTCTACAAACCTCTCCCCGTTCTCACTCATCTCCGAGCCTAGTCCCTGTCTCCCCATCACCTCTTCGTATCCGGTGTTGTCCTCCCCTATTTTGGCATTAAAATCGCCCATGACGATGGTGATGTCTCGCTCCGCACATTTGTCCACGGCACTCTGGAGTCGGTCGTAGAACTCTTGTTTCTCTTCCTCGTCACTGTCATTGGTGGGCGCATAACACTGGATGACGTTCAGCTTGAGCTTTTTCTTAGTTCTAAAGGCTGCTGTTATAATTCTTGGCCCAAGAGGTTCCCAGCCCATCAGCGCTCTCTGTGCCACTGGTGACAGCATGAGTGCTACTCCTTCTGTATGGGGGGCATTCTCCTCTTCATGACCTGAATACAGAATCATCTCCCCACTTAACAGCCTTTTCTGGCCAGACTGCGTCCATCTGGCTTCACTGATGCCTAGCAGGGAAAGGTTGTACTTTTGCATTTCCGCTGCTATCTGGGCGGCCTTGCCGCTCTGGTACATGGTCTTGACGTTCCATGTGCCCATGGTTGTATCCCTGGATAGAGAGAGGTGGCTCGGTCCTGTGGCTTCCGAAGACTTCCGGCTTTCACCACAGGACGTCATAAGCCTTCTAGTAGAAGAACCTTCCTCCTCCAGGAAAGGAATTACTGTTAATCTTTTCGTCGGCGTTTTTGTAGCTATTTCCTTTTTTGCAGGGTGGGGAAGCTACCCCCACGCCCAACCCCCTTACTAGGAGGACCAGGGGTTTTCTGTCGGGGTCACCTTCCCTTAGACCATGTTGGTTCACGGCACCTTATTTCATTCGGTGCACCCCTCTCACGAGGGACTCCCTATCCACCACCCAGGGGACGCGCCTCAACGCCGTATGGTCCCAGCGCGAGGACTGACTAGAATAGCATTATAAAAATATTAGACCATGTACTGACTAAACGGAAATGTAATGATTAGTAAGCCTAAGGCTATAACAAAAGGAGATGAGCTTTCTGTAAGAAAATGTATAAGAAAAAAAAATCATTCCAGTTACTATTTTTTTTGTTTACTTGTTCATGTTGTCATTAACCCATTCGCTACCAGAAACCTGCTGTGGCCCATGCTTCCAGCATGGGCCACAGCAGGTTTCTGGTAGCAAATGGGTTAAAGATTTAAATTCTCACACTTTTGTGGCTAATAGACATGATGAACAAATGTAGAAAACTAATGCAGAAAATACTTTTAAAAAGACCTTGTCAATAGGCTACATTTGTTAGATTTATCTGAAACTTCACTACATGTAGTAGGCTGCTACACTGACTTGAAAATCAAATTAATGACACCCTCAGACTCAGTGGAACTGATATGAGCTTATCACTCAGGAGAAGTGGATGGTTTTTTTGTTGAACAGTGGTACCCCTCCTAGCTGAAAACAGAACCCTTTTCTTGTCAGCTGCCCACTTGTCAACAACACTGAAGACAAAAGGGTATTGACCGTTGACTTGATCAGGCCCTTCCATTTGTATCAAGGCGATATTTACGGAATCACACTCTACACGACCCTCGCTCGTGCAGTCTCGCTTTCGCTAAAAATAGCTGAACTTTAGGGTCAGCCAATCAGAGGGCGTTGCCGGGAATAAAACACTACACGTCACTCGCTCGCGCAGTGTAAAGCCGACTACCGCAAAGCGCCAGCCTACTCGGAAAAAAATGTCGCTAGCGGTGTCCGCGATCAACGGAAAAAAATCGGACACATGTCCTCTTTTTGAAACAAACAATCGGACATTTGTCCTGCTGATCTTTCTGTTCATCGGACATTAGGCCAAGTCAATCGGACTATGTCCGGTGTCCGACGGCCAGTGACATCCCTGTAATGAGCCAAATATTGTAAGGGACCTTTTTCAAAAGTTTGAATCGCCCGAGACTGCAGCACCGATTTTAGGCAGTAGGTTAAGAGAATGAAATTGATTTCTTGTGATAACAAATTTTATTGCAACGACCGCTGCTGTAGCAACTCTGATGTTCAATCGCGAACGCGTGACACAAATCTGACCTCTGATTGATGAAAGTTGGTAAATTAGTTATTTGGATGAATACGTTCACCGATGTATTTTTGTCGTTTGATGGACACGTGCAGTTGTTGTGACGCAAACGTAAGATAATGAGATCAAGGAAACAGGTGAATTTCATAACATAATAATGCAATGATAAAAAATTTATCGGACGTCAGGCTTGTGCCAGCATTTGTTGCTGCTATCCTGACGTTCAACTCATATGGATTGTAGAACTTTTGGGGGAGAAGGCACTGTTAAAATGAGCCATTTTGGACAACCAGTTGCATAGCTGTTAGACCTTCTGAATGTGAGGGTCAGAGTTAAAATAATGCATTAGCCTGTACACAGATGAAATTTATTTGAATATTTGTTTTATTTTTACAGGCACAGACTGTTTAGCACATCATGTTTCATCATGTATATTACATAAGAAAGTTTGTGTTTGTGGCTTCTGATAACTATCCCAGGGATATCTGCTGCAATCCTGATGTTCGACATAAGTTCTGGCCCTGACTGCCAATAAATATATTTGGGCAGCAAAGATGACTCTCATTGTGCTCTTCAGTGTGCATGTATTCCTGTGAGTGGTATCTAACAACATGACAAAGTGTGTTTTTCTTGGTTGTAGGATATTTTAAAAATTGAATATGGTTGGATGTCGGGTATTGGAACACAAATCATGTTCAGGGATTAGAACATTCTAAGCCAAAGAGCAGTAATTGTTTGGATAGGTCAGTTGTGACCACTACTTATTATTTTAACTGTTTGGAAACAGATTTGTGTTTGTTTTCTCAAAATACGTTACCAATGGCATTACTATATGGAATACACTCTATAGCCTATAGATTTCAGTCTAAAGTTGTGTCCCCTGCACAACTGGGGAGAAGACACCGGGGATCTATGCATAGGAGACCCGGGTGGCCTCCCCTAACCACCCTATCCGGGCATGCGTAGGGCGAAAACCTGCCAGTTTCACTCTTAGCTCGACCGTGGGCGGTCGGGTGTTAGCCTTACTCCTGTTTGCGACCGGTTTCGGCTAGAAGCTTGTGCTTGGATTATACTGTGAACTTTTACGTTGGCTTTGCCTCGTGTAGTCAGTGGTGACTAGTACTGAACTATTCTGCGTTTTCATTGGGAGTTCTACACCTTCGGTGGACTCCTGTGTGTGGGTTTTTCCGACCGGTTCTTCGGTCTGGTGCTTGACTTTCTGTGAACTCTTACGTTGGATGCGGCCTCGTGTACTCGGCTTGTGGCTTGGAACTCTCCTTCGTTAGCGTGTTTGCCACTTGGTCTGAGTTTTACAGCCTTTCAGTGTACCCTTCCCTGCGGACTGTGTGCTATGGACGTTTTGGCTTCGTCGCGGTGAGGACTTGCCTTGGTTGCAGAGTTTTCCAGTGGCCCTCGGACTCGCACTACGCCTGTCTTCCGTGCTCGGGCTGCTCTTCTGATCGGACCTGTGACGTGTGTGCCGATTGGAGAGAGGACCTTGGTCCCAGCTGTGGGTTTCTACCAACGCAACCGTCCCTCCCGGCCCCGACAAGCTCCCCAGACGTCACCTAAGGATGTCGTCGCTCCGTCGGCCGGTGGGGTCCCCCTTCGCTCCGTCGTTCTGACCCTCCGGCCCGCAGGTAAGTCCGTTTCTTGTACACTAACCACACAGAAACTCCCTCTCCGCTCTTGAGTCTTCCGAGCGTGGCCCGAGCACCTTGGTTTTGCCCGCCCCCCCCTCCCTGCCCCGATTTTGTCCGAGCGGGCCCAGTAAGCCGAGCGTACGTCCACACCCCACCGCTCCGATTCTTCTGAGCGGGCCCAGCGCGACCTGCTCAAACAAAGAAATACAGAAAGAGCTAGTAAAGAATTATGCTCTCCCTCGCGCTCTGACTCATCCGAGCATGACCCGAGAGCAATAGACGTGCCGCCGCCCCCCCCACCCCCCCACCCCTCCCGTTCCGTTTTGTCCGAGTGGGCCTGGCGGGCCGAGCGGTGCTCAAACAAAGAAGAGACAAGGTGGTAGTAAGTAATTATGCTCTCCCTCACGCTCCGACTCATCTGAGTGTGACCCGAGAACGATAGACGTGCCCCCCCCCCGCTCTGTATTTCCGAGAGGGCCCGGTGAGCCAAACATACGTCTAAAAGTTACGTACATCCCCCCCCCCCCCCCTCCATCAAGGAGGTAGTAAGTAATTATGCTCATCCGAGCGTGATCCGAGAGCGATAGCCCCCCCCCCCCCCCCCCCCCCCCCCCCCCCCCCCCACCGTTCCGAACTTCTGATCAGGCCCGGCGAGCCAAGCGTTGCTCAAACAAAGAAAAGACAAGGAGGTAGTAGGTAATTATGCTCTCCCTGACGCTCTGACTCGTCCGAGCGTGACCTGAGAGCGATAGACGTGCCGCCCCCCCCCCCCCCCCCCCCTGCTCCGTTCTTCCGAGCGGGCCAGGCGAGCCGAGCATATGTCCAAGTTCCCCCCCCCCCCTCCCGCTCCGAGTCTTCTGAGCAGACTCGGCGCGACTTGCTCAAACAATAGAAGAGAAAAAGAAAGAGAGAAAGATGTAGTGGGGGGAAAAAAATGCTCTCCCTCACGCTCCGACTCATCTGAGCGTGACCCGAGAGCGATAGGCCGCCCCCCACATCGAGCTTTCCGAGCGGGCCCAGCAAGCCACACTTACGCGTGTTCCTCCCCTCCCGCCCCGAATTGTCCAGAGGGGCCTGATGCGACATGTACATGCTCTCCGTTGCCTTTGAGTGGGCCCGGCGAGCCTCTCTTTCTCCCCCAAAAACACACACCCCCCCACCCCCCCACTCTGTTTCCGGGCGGGCCTGGCTGAACTTAGGGTCAGTTGCGCAGGATCGGATCCGCCGGGTCACTGCTATGCTCCCCCCACTCGCGGTTTCCCGAGCGAGTTTCTGTGAGCCAGGGATCTCTACTAATGCCTCCCTTCTTTCGGTCGGGCGGTCCCCGGTGCCCGCGATCCCCTCACCGACCTTGCATCATGGACGACACAGGCAGCTCCCCTTCCCCCCCCCCCCCCCCCCCCCCCCCATGCCCTGCGTCGAGTAGGGGGCTTCCGGAGTCCGTTTGTCTCCGGCCATCGTTTTACCGCGGTCCCTTGTTGCCCACGACGCCCTTCCCTGCTGGCTTCGCGGGCATTTCTGGCTGTCCATCGCTCACACCGCGGCCCGTCGTCGCCCCTCCTTTGACTCCGCGCGACAGGCGACCTTGGAAATCGTTCCAGACGTCCTCAGCTTACAGCCAGGGGACTCCGCTTCGGCGACTTTGGGACTAGCCCTCCGGTTCCCCTCCACCTGCTCAGCTGCTTCTGAGTTCTCGCGGAAGCTTTCTCTACGCAGCTCTGCCAGGACAGCGTCGGCGACAACGGCCCCTTCGTCGATGCACGGTGGCCCACCAGTATCAACATGACTCCTGCCAGGCTTGGTACGCGGGACTCTCCCAAGCCTTCGTCATACCTCTTCCGGCCTTGGATTCGGCAACGGCAACCATCCCCCAGGCGGGGGATCGCAGGGCAGTGCAGTAGCTTGGCCTCACCCTCGGGACAAGATCGAGTCACTAGTCCGGATTCGCTTTTCCGGTTCTGGAGCTGGCACGCAGGCGGTGCGGCGCGGCTTGGAGGGCACTTGGGACCTGGAGGCTTCGTCCCCGCTCCATGACTTCCTTTCTATCCTTGAGGCTGCTAACCGGGCCCCTGACCACTAGTCCACTAACGCCAGGGCGGCGGCCGCCAGCTGTGACCTCTGGTGTCGGGACTCCCTCCGGCACCTTTGCTAGGATCTCCCCAAGACCATGAAGACACAGTTCCACAGGCCTGCAGCCGTCTTTCCAGTACCCCCCCCTCCCCCCCCCCCCCCCCCCCCCCCCCCCTGCCCGTGGTGCAGGTCCCCCCTTTGGACCCAGGCTCTAGTCGACCGGGTCAACGCGGACGCTCTTCGCGGTCAGGCCTTACTCAGCAAAGCTGCGTCGGAGACAGTCTCCCGCTCGGCTTCCGACATTTTGCAGCCGCCTTTTCGTCGCCCCCAAGCCAGGCAGCAAGTGGCATCCCGTCATTGATTATATGGCACTTTCGGATGGAAACAGCCATGATTCTTCGCGCAGCGGTCCGGCCAATGGACTTCGCTATCAGCTTCGATCTGTCGGACCTTTTCTGCACGTGCCCTTTCATTCGCCATCACGCCGTCATCTACGCTTGCCTTGGCGGCTTCATCTACCAGTTCCGAACCCTCCCCGTCAGCCTCAACGTTAGTCCCTGGGTTTTACGAGACTCCTAGACACAGTGATGGCCAGCTTCTGACAGCGATCCTTGAGTCCGGCCTCCAATTATCTGGACGACCTGCTGCTGCGCAACCAGATCGCCACTGCTCTTGAAGGGGCCAGAGAAGAGCTGCTCTCTCTCTACATCACCGGCTAGGGTTCTAGTCAAACCCGGCTTGTCGGATCTCACCCCTTCGCGCCGGTTCTTACTCTTAGGGATGGATTTCCTGTCCATCCTCTACCTGGTCTGCCTGCCGTTGGCGCGGCGGCAGAAGATCGCCGAGCTCACTCGCCAGATGGAGCTGGGGATCTCCTACATGGCCAGGGTCTGACTTCAGCTCCGGGGACTGCTCAGTGCTGCAGCGGATCTTTTACCCCTCGGCAGGCTCAATGCCCGCTCACTTCAGCTTCACCTGCTCCTACTCTGGCGCCCCTCTACTGGCGCCCTGACGGATCTGGTTCCGGTTCTTCCGCTGGTCCGCAGGTTGCAGTTCAAGCCGTTGGCTCGGCTTAACGGCTCCCTGACCTGTCTCTTCTGGCCAAGAATCGGCCTCCCTCAACTGCGCCCCAGAGGCTGACCTAACGTCTGCTCAGACGGGCGGACCAATCCTGCTGGTCGCGTCTACAGGACCCGGTTCGGACATGGAAGTTTTACCTGCAGCGCGCAAAGCCGCGCCGCCTGGGGCGCTCCCGCCTTCCTGCCGCTTTACCAGGCAGGCCGGTTGTCTCAGCCCAGACGGTTCGTCCTGGCTGCGGTGGGTGATGCGGTCGGCCTACCTAGACCTCTCCCCGGACGGGGATAGGGGTTACAGATCGGGGCACATAAAGTGCGAGCAGTAGCCACCAGCGTGGCCTTTGACCGCTCCTGCTCTGCTAAAACATTGTGCCGGCGGTAGGTGGGCGTGAAGACGCCACCTTCGCCCGCTTCTACCTCCGTGACCTATCCACCAGCGTGACTCCCTGGCCATGGTGGGCGACATCTCCGCGGCCCAGCACTCCCTCCGCGCGCCGCAGGCGCCTTAGCTACATCTTAGCTGAAATCGTCGGGAGTGCTTTGTGGGGGCCTGCGGTGGGAGTTATTTACAGGGGGTTTCGGGGCGGCACCTGCCTCCTCTTCGCTATTCTTCCATATAGTAATGCCATTGGTAATGTATTGTGAGAAAACAAATGAATTTTTTTCTAAAATGTAATTTTTTGAAAAATACTTACCGATGGCATTACTTGGATAGCCCTCCCTCCTGCCCTGCTTGCCGCTTTTGGCTAAGTGTAAAACTGGCAGGCTTTCGCTCTACGCATGCCCGGATAGGGTGGTTAGGGGAGGTCACCCAGGTCTCCTATGCATGGATCCGCAGTGTCTCCTTCCCAGTTGTTCAGGGGACACAACTTTAGGCTGAAATCTATAGGCTATAGAGTGTATTCCATATAGTAATGCCATCGGTAAGTATTTTTTAAAAAAATTCATTTTTTATCCCACCAATTTAGAGGCACTATGTCACAATACCTGATGTCCGACATATCCATACTTAAAATTTTTAACGGCCATTTTCTCAAAAAACATTTCAGATATTATCTTTTTCTTTTACAAACACATTACCAATACAGCGTACATCACCCAAATACATTTTCTGGTACTTTATGTCAAACTTTGATTTTCAACCCAGTTGTCCTCTTTGTGAGAGCACCTTTTGGCACTTAGTCACTTGTGAAATGTTGGATACGTAAACAGCGACAGTCAAGGTGAACTGGCACAGCTGGCTGGAAGCGATAGCTGCCATCTTTTAGGCCTCGCAGGGAGAGCAGGTGAAAGTGGGCTTTAGAAAACTGGCATAAAAGCATATTAATAATTAGGGGTGTTTTAGTGATAACTGTTGACAGTCCAGCTGTAAAATGACCCTCCTGCTTAAATCCTACATGATATGGTCTCACATCAAGGGGTTTTAGCCATAATGGACCTACGAAAGTCCTTTTTAGAGAACTTGCAATCTGACAAAGATTTCCAACTAAAGTCCTATGCGTTTGTATTGGGGTACGCACAGTCTGGTGACATCACTAACAAGACGCATTTCGTTTGCTGAGTCTGCCTATTGTCTTTTTTTAATTATTCGTCAGAGTTGGAAAGCGTAAAAATAAGGGTATTGCGCATAAACAACACAGGAAAGTTGGTTAAAAGAGTGTGAACGCATAATTATGAGCCATTCTCAAAAGGTAATTATGAGCCATTCTGAAAAGGTGAACACCAAAGTGTAAAAAAAAAAATGTTTTGAAACTTGACTATTTGATGTCTGTGGCATGTTTTGTCATTCTAGTTTTCAAAACAGTGTTTGAAAAGATAATCTGAGATTCTATGTTACTGTTAGAGCTCTTCATATGTCCAAAATCTGAGGAGAATGGAGGCTACTGATGACAGGAAATATTATCTAGTTCAACAACAAAAATAGGCATATATATGTGTTCATCTTTTAACTCCAGCACAGACAGAACTAAATACTATGATTAAAATAATACCAGAAAATTGTACAGACATGTTTACTAAGATGTATTTTAAAAGAAATGTTGTGTCATCAGTAACCTCCAAACATTTAGCCTCCGATATCTTTATGTCTCATTAAGCAAAATCGCCTCCGCATTTTAAAAAAAAAACAACAGAATGTGTGCTTAGTAAAATTGTCATTTATTGCAGATGCACAAAGAAAAAGAAAATAAATCATGAAATTTTATACTTTTCACCTTAGTTTAAGGGGCACAACTGAACTTTTTGAAGGCTTCAGTTCGCAAAAAGCTTTTACTGGGTTTCAGAATACATACTCTCTTAGACAGTGACCACCCTGTTGTCCCACCAAATGCTTTCTTTCTTCCGTTCAAAGTGAAAAGAGGCCCACCGGGATCTTGTGACTGAACACCATCAAAAGATTGCTTCTGATAGGCGATGGTAGCTGAGGTCATAACTATTTTATACGACCTTAGGTCATCTGCATAATTATAACCAATTGGAGACAAGATGGCGGATGAACCAGCAAAGAAAAGAAGGTATCCTCGACTCACGCTGACAATGACAGACTCAGAATTGAAGAGAAGAAAGAGGAAAATACCCCTAAGTAGAACTGACATCGGACAAGGGATTAGTGGATATGCAGCAACGTGTTCCTTTCCTGCTGAATCAGTGAGTAATCTAAGCCTGGTCTTTGTCGATCTTCCTATAGTTCCGCGAGCGCTAGTGATTTTCAGAATTCATGATCTTCAGTAGAATTTATCTCTTACTGATTTTGCAAGATTATAAACCTGTTTTATCGTATATTTACGAGGTAGTTATCACATTTTATGCTGCGAAGACTGATCTGAAAACTACGGTGTGTGTCAAAGTTGTACGGCATCGCTGGTCATAACATGTTTTTGTCCGTGTGCCGCGGGCTCACATTCACTCGATTCAGAGGGGCAGTGTTTCTGCTGCGATGGTGCATTTGTCATTTCCAATGATGCTTTCAGTTACGTAGACTTCAATGTGGGAGATGTAAAATTGACTGCAGTGCAGAAAGTGGGTATAAATACTAATGTTCTGTTTTAATGATGGAACGCGTTGCATGTTTCCGAGGGGTAAAGGATCAAAGGTCAAACTAGGCACCGTGGATGCAGGTTCACCGGCTTTGCAAGTCAAATAAGCCACGCCCATGGACGGTGCAAAACTACGCAGCACAATCGATACTAGTAAATACTAGCTCGAGTGGAACCCACATTGTGATTTTGACAGCATGGCGAGTATGGAAGGTTTATTCTACTTTCTCGTGAAAAAATACGTCAAAGGGATGCCAGAAAACATCAGTACACCGATGACCTCGTGACCTGCAGTATTGTGATACACTGCCGATAGGTGGCCAGGTTCTGCCTTGTGACGTAGACTCATAAATATGCATATTAATTCAAAACAAAGCCGATGCAGACGATAAATCCGCGCCTCGGGTACAAAAACAGTACACCCTCCAAACGATAAATTTTGACATTTGGCATTGTACTTGCACAATAAAGCTCTATGATAGTATTCAAAGGACTCATACACATATTGTCAGTGGTATCTGTTGCAGACAGTTTTCTGACTGTGTTGAGATGCTTGATCCTGGGGGAAATATCTTTAAGAACAGATTTTCATGTGTTTATAACATCCGCAATCTAATACGGAAATCTGAGTGTAAAACCCACTGTCAGAAATGAAAGCTATCAATAGATACATGGACACCAATATCTAGATCGATAGAGGAGTTGACAAGCTCATCAACATCACTGTCAGTGTGTGGCCCATTACTGTCAAATTTCCAATAAATGCACAGAAAGAGTTTGGACATTACTCCGTCATATGATCGTTTTCTGTCATTCGCATAACTTTCTCTTTTGATTCCACACAACACCGCGCTCAGAACTGGTTCCTTGCTAAGCAAACATGACCATCAACTTGAGCAATGCCGTAGAAAGATTCTACATCAATTTCTTTATTAACGTCAGCAGTAATTTTTGGCTCACGTGCGAAGCAAAAGTGAGTATGTTTTGGGCCAATGGTCATCCGTCCGTCATCTGTCGTCCGTCCGCTGTCGTCCGTCCACCGTCGTCCATGGTAAACTTTAACATTGGCATTTTCTCGGAGACTATTCAAGCCACATTCTTTAAACTTGGCCCAAGGATATTTTATGGTAAGACCTTTCTAAACATACCAATTTGAGTGACCTCTCACAAAGGTCAAGGTCACAGGGGATCAGGAAATATGTCAAAAATAGCTATATTTTGACATAATTTATTTTTTCTCAAATACAATTCACAACTTCAAACCCAAACTTGGTACAAAGATACCTGATGGTGGGACCTTTCAATACGTACTAATTTGGTTGATCACTCGGAAAGGTCAAGGTTCCCCCCACCCGGGTCTGCCCTGGGGGACCTGGGTGGGGTTAGGTACTTTTTAGTTCCCAGGGTCACCCTGGTCAGCCCCACAGGGTGAGTTTTTCTCTCTATTCTGGGGCATGTGTTTCTGTCTCCCCTTTGTCCATTCACCTGTATTTGCCTTTTTAAAACTCTCCCTACTGTCTGCACTGCCTGTAGCTCTTGATATTGGATGTGTGTTGCTAAATGGTCTTAGCTTTATTTAGGCCCCATGTGTTAGGTTTATTTAACGTATTTGACCGGATGGCGACATACATTCAATGTTCTGTTTATTTTTTTTTTCACAAGCAGTGCAGGCACGTCCTGAGAAAGCCTTGTTGCTGTCGGGACGTTAAGCAATGTACAATCAATCAAGGTCAAGGTTCACAAGAGCTCAGGAAATAGGTGAAAATAACCATATTTTGACAAAAGATGTTTTTTCTCAAATACTATTCATAACTTCAAACCCAAACTTGGTACAGAGATACCTGTTGTTAAGACATATCTATGTATACTAATTTGGATGACCCCCTCAGAAAGGACAAGGGTCACAAGACCTCAGGAAATAGGTCTGAAATAGCCATATTTTGACAAAAGATGTTTTTTCTAAATACTATTCACAACTTTAAACCCAAACTTGCTACAGAGATACCTGATGGGAAGATCTTTCTATGCACACTAATTTGGTTGATCCCCCGGAAAGGTACAAAGATACATGATGGTAAGACCTATCTATGCATACAAATTTGGATGACCCTTTGGAAAGGTCAAGGGTCACAAGAGGCTGGCAAACGTGTGTAAAATGCTGATTTTTTATAAAATTGTAGGTATTCCCAAATTTTGGCAAATTTTTCAACTAAATTTGAATACAAAGAAAGATAGCTGATGATAAGACCTTCCTATGCATACTAGATTAGTCAACTCATCACAAGGGTCACGGGGTTGGGGGGTTCAGAAAACATGGATTTTGCTGCTGCAGAAGCCAGCCCTTTTCACAAAGGTCACACATATGTAAATGGGTCATTCTCTAGAAAAGGAGACCAGTGGGTGTGCATATATTTGGGGCTTCATTGTTTGCAATTATTGCTTAGTTTTTTATGATAATTATAAATGTCTACTTGGTATCGTCATGAAAAATAAATATGATAAAATGTGTTGTCTGTCTGATTTCGTTTTTGTGCTAGAACGATTTTACCAGTGAAAATGTCACACATCACAGTCGCCATTTTGTGACATCGTAGATATGCTTCACAAGGATCGTGCTTACTCCTTCATAAACCATCCAAATTTTAGCACTTGATCATTTTTACACAAGATGTATATCATTCTTAAAATAAGATTTGTTACAGCGTGCTTATAATGAGGTTTTGCTGGAAAATGGGTCAACACAAATACAGCTCTCGGTCATCCCCACATGGTGTTCCATAATCGAATGCAAACAAACTTGACCCAGAATCGACACAGGGCTTTTGTATTTTTCCGCGAGCAAACAAGTTCAAGCAATAAAGTTCACTTCATTGCTTGGTATACCTGTTAAGTTTTCGAAAGCGATTTAAGTATCATAATAATACTTTGTATTTGGCTTGTCGATCTGGCATCCACCAGATGTGCAATGACCCGAGATGTGCAAAAAACTATTTTACTTTGAAAGTTGTGAATGAAACCGGATAACACATCGTGTTCCGTTGTGGAAAATGCACGTGTTGATGACTAAACTATATAACACATCGTGTCCTGTCGTGGAAAACGCATGCTTTGATGACTAAACTATATTTAGCTTTCAAACACTATGCAATCCCACGCTATCGGTGATTTTGGATGTGTTGTCCGCGCAGCGCCTTTGTTTTATGACCGAGATCTGTCCGTCATCGTTTCTTCAGCTTCAAGCTCGCAGCGATATACGTTTAGTTGTATGCAAATTGAACTGCTTTCTTGAGATATTATGTAACTTTTGTATTCCATATTCTTCTGTAAAAGTAGCCTTAACAACACTGAGCAATCTGTTCATGGGGAAATTGGCTAGAAATTAAACGTTATCTCGGTCGTGATTTGGATTCCACAGTGGATGTGGCATCCGGCAACGACAGTGATAGATTATTTCGACATTTACAAGCTGTGATACATTTCTGGAAAGGATTGATAGAGCATACACTTAATAAAAAAAAAACTTTTATTGACACCGTAATGTATTGCCCTATGAAAACATCCTATGGGAGCACGTTTCATTCAAAAAGGTGGGATACGTTTCTTCTGGCGTCCAAGTCACAACCAAGATAACACCAAAATTTAATTCAGTTTTTCTATTGTTTAATTTTTTTTAATTAAAAAAAAACTAAGTTAACATTGAGACACCCCAAGAGTATCAGTAATAAAGAATTATTCCTCTAATTGTTTTGGGAGAAGCAGAAAAAGTTTTAGATGGACGAACTCAAGAAAATGTTGTGTGTGGCTAAAATGTAACCCCACTAAGATAAATACTGTAAAATACTTGTTTTTATTTCAACATAGCAGTGTGTGTGTTGATGACGGAAAGATTATTTAGGTGTCAAAAGATGGTATTGAATGTTGATTTTGAGTGGAATGGGACTCACATTGGTGTCCATGCAACAACTGAGAGTGTACAATTTGCAAATTAAAATCATACAAAATGCTAACATCATTCAGGTTTTTTTTTTTTTTTTTTTTTTTTTTTTTTTTTTTTTTTTTGCTTTGCATGTACATTAACTAGAAAGATTATTCTTTCATTTGCATAAACAATTTGTAAAATAAAATTGCAAAGTTGAATTTTTCCTTTGATTGGCACACACCCAGTAGCCAAATCCAGAGAATGACCCAAATCAGTCATACAGGTGAGCCATAATGGCTTGCCTTTCTTGTTATAAAATATCAGCGAGAATGCGTGCAGATGTTATGAAAAATGTCTGGACATGAAGGGTAAAATGGTGATGACTGAAATAGAAAAATTGATTGGCATGCCTTGTCTTCACCATTTGCAGTGAAAAGTAAAGGTTATCTGCATTTGGGTCATCAGTATGTACAAAGAATCAAAAATTCCCGCTCAGTTGCATTTGGTGGACGTGAAAAATGACTGAATATTTTCTCTGTAAAAAATAAAAGCCTATAAAACTAAATTGGCTCCCTCAAGATGTAAAACGTTCACATGCTCTGATGTCAGTGTCAGTACAGACATTGGCTTGAAGCTTTGCTGGGTTCACTTATTGCCAATGGGAATGTTTTCCCCGATCTTGTACTCAATGACAGGACATGCAACATCCAGTCGTGTACATTCACCGGTGTTTTAACACCAATAAAAACGTTTTTCTGGAACTAAAACTTTCCAAATAAAGCACTACACCTAATCTATCCATGGAGATGGCTGGTTTGCAAGAATAGCCAAGTGAAAGGTTGGTTTTAACTTGTTTTCTCAGTAGGGATTCTCGCGTCATGCTTTCAAGCTGCTAAAAATAACGTTTTTTTCTAATTAATCCTCAACAAAGTACTCTTTCAGAAGAGTAATTATGACATGCTTGTTATATTTATTTCTTCATTCAATATATACTAATGGTCAAAACTTAAGGGCCACTTTTTATCGCAGACGCACCAACAACACCACAAATAATGTAACAATACTTGGAGTCAGTACTTTGCTAATTTATTCAGCAACAATTTCATTTAAGTTTTGAATAACTCAAACAATTGTAACAACAGCAGTACGTTAGAATGTTCACCCACCCCTCATGTGAAAAGTCACACAAGACTGGTCCAGTCAGTAGCGAGTGTACCCACCATTTGCAGCCAAGCATTCAATGCAGCGTTGACGCATAGAGTTCACCAGGGTTCAGAGAACATGTTGTGGGATCGCTTCCCACTCGTGATGCAGGAACTGAGTCAGCTGGGGGACACCTTCAAGTGAACAATGGTTGCTGACTACATGTTGCCCCAGCACGTCCCAGAGGTCCTCGATGGGAGCCAGATCAGGTGAACGATCTGGCCACTCCATCCTCATGATGCCCTGTTGCTCAAGGTACTCATCCACCACACAGGCGCGATGAGGTCGAGCGTTGTTGTCCTGCAGAACAGCATTGTCGCCCATGGCTTGGAGAGCTGGCTGGATGAGGGGCTGCACAATCTCGTCCTGATAGCGCAGTCCAGTCAGGGTGCCACAGATGATGTGGAGAGGGTCCTGCCTTCCTTGCTGATTCCTGCCCAGAGACCATGACTGAGCCTCCTCCGTAGCGAACCGCCTCTTGGACGCATCCATGCATGAATCGCTCACCCTGGTATTTCCAGACCCTCACCCTGCAGTCGTTTAAGGACCCAGTAAACCGTGACTCATCAGTAAACAGAACCTGAGTCCACTGGAGTCTGTTCCACCTCACAAGTTGACGACACCAGACAACCCGGCCTCTGCGATGAGCTGGAGTGAGGGGTATTCTCACTGCTGCTCTGCATGAAGCCAGGCCAATTTTGCGCAGACGTCGGCAGACTGTACTTCTGCTGATGTTTACGTTTGCAGCTTGCATCAGTTGACGTCGCAGAGTGGTTGACGTGACAGTTCGGTCGCGCAGAGCCGCCACACAGAGGTATCTGTCCTCCCTTCTTCTGGTGCAGTGCGGGTGTCCTGAACACTGTCGTCATACTGCCCTTCCAATTTATTTGAATCGTGCCAGCAGCCTCTGCATAATAATAATGTACATTTATATAGCGCTTAACCTCCGAATGAATGGTGCTCTAAGCGCTTTACAAGATCAAAAATCACAAAACAAAAAGTACAAGAAAGAAACGCTACAATAAATGTTACAAAAACTAAAGTGACATATCAAAAGCTCACACTCACACATACACATACACCATTACAAGAACAGTTACTGCTAAAGATTGCTAATGCACTGAAAATGCATCTAACTGTATGCGTAAGAAAACAGATAGGTCTTGAGCAGTGATTTAAAAGCAGACAGAGTTGGGGCATGTCTGATATGAGTTGCCACATTCCTTCTGCCAATGAAGATAAGTAGCAGCTAATCTCTCTGTTTGTTTGTTTGTCTATTTTGACAAAGGGTATTTACCCGAAATATTAATAAATTGTTTTGTACCCGTCTTTTCTAAGCGTGTTTCTTTCTCCGTTGGGTACTTCTATATCTGATATGGGCTGGAAGGTCGTTCCAGCTGACTGGACCGAAATAAGAAAAGGCACGCTGGCCCTGGCTAGACTTCTTTTGCCTAGGAACCCTGAAAATACGCGTATCTGATGCTGAACGGAGGGATCTTGAAGGCGTGTAAATAAGAACCAGGTTGGACAAATATGGGGGAGCAGAACTGGTAATAGCATTGTAACAAATGACAGAGACCTTGTACACAATTCTTTGAGATACAAGCAGCCAGTGCACATCAACACGTAAGGGTGTTATGTGCTCACGTTTCAGTACTCTGTAAATTAGTGGGGCAGAGCAGTTCATAACTCTTTGAAGTTTATCAAGCAGATTCTGAGGAACACCAGCCAAAAGGGAATTACAAAAATCAATGTGTGAAAGAACAAGGGAAGTAATAAGCGTTTTAGTTGCTTTGGTAGTGAGAAGGTGTCGAATTGAACTGATCTTTCTCAATTCAAAGAAGGAACATTGGCAAACCTTGTTGACATGCTCTCTCATGGTCAGCCTATTGTCAAAGCTAACACCAAGATTACGGGCCGACTCGGAAAAGGGGATACTGTTCTGACCAACCCTGATCGAGTCTGGGAGATCAGTGGAGATTGAACAAGAAAATCTTAAGGCCTCAGTTTTGCCGCTATTCATTTGCAATTTGTTCTGTGTGGTCTGAACGTCTGTGACACAGGACTCTAAAGACTGGAACATCTGACTAACATGTTTGCATTGAGCACTGGCAAACAGCTCTGTGTCATCAGCATAATAATGGTGAGAAACAGAGTGACATTTGATGACATTAGATAAAGGCTGGGTATACAATGTGAAAAGGATCGGCCCCAAAACAGAACCTTGGGGAACATCGTACACAAGCTCAGTGGGATCGGACTCTATTCCCAACACTGATACTACTTGCTTTCTTCTGAAGACTAAAAAAGTGTAAAGCGGTACTCTTGATGCCAAAAACAGAGTGTAAACGTTGAATGAGAATCTGGCAGCACTCAAATCAAGAAGGGCCAGAACAGAAACATTATCTTCATCACTCGCGGTGAGCAGGTCATTCACGACACGAAGCAATGCTGTCTCCGTGCTGTGACCGGGGCGGTAGGCTGATTGAAAAACATGCCAGAGGTCATTACTTTTGATATGGTCGAATAACTGCAACAAAACTATTTTCTCTAGTAATTTTGTAAGAAATGTAAGAAAAGATACAGGTCTATAATTTTTCAGATCATTTGGGTCAAGAGTGGGCCTCTTTAAAAGAGGTTTTACAATGGCAGTTTTGAAACATGCTGGGACAACACCCATTCTAAGAGACTGGTTTTCAATTTCTGTGACAGCTGGTACAATCTCTCCGCAACATTCAAGTAGAAGAGATGAGGGGACAGGGTCGAGGTCACACGTTTTAGGCAACATCTTAATCATGGTTTCATGCATAAATTTCTCCGTTGCAGGACAAAAACATGTCGGAGGCAGACCTGAAAAAGAGGTCTCTGCAGATGGATAGTTTTTCATACCAGCATCGGCACATTTATCAATATTGTCACGGATGCTTTCGACTTTTTCACTAAAGTAATCTGAGAAAAGCTTTGGAAGAACTGTGAGTGAATGGGTGCTTGGAAGAACCACAGACCTGACCTTTCCCATAAGGCTGTTGGCAATGCAAAACAATTCTTTGCATGTATCAGCAGCAGCAACGCACTTACGCCTGTCACCCCTCCCCGGGTATAGGCCGTCGACGAGAGACCTCCAGCGACTCATGTCCTGTGCTTCTCTTTCGATTTTACTCCAGGTGGTTCCCAGTCTCTTGATGTCTGCTT
This sequence comes from Semisulcospira habei, assembly GCA_036245525.1. Classification (NCBI taxonomy): domain Eukaryota; kingdom Metazoa; phylum Mollusca; class Gastropoda; family Semisulcospiridae; genus Semisulcospira; species Semisulcospira habei. Next base: position 276,585,439 of record BTPG01000002.1, on the reverse strand, counting down.
GGAGGTCTCGACGCCAGGTGTTTCTTGGCCTGCCTCTTTTCCTCTTTCCCTGGGGGTTCCATGACAATGCCTGCCTAGTGATACTGGAAGCTGGCTTTCTCAGACAGCAGCAGCAACCTTAGAACAATAAAACACAGTTTTTGCATGGTCTGTCAGACGCGTGACTTTGTGCTTCAACTAACTGAAAATCTGTTTATGCACTGTCAGTCCTGACTTAAGCCGAAGTCACTCAACCTGACATCTCTCCTGCTTTAAGGCGTGCAGTTCAGACGCCACGGATGGGAACCAGGGTGTGGAGAGGCACTGGGTCACCTTGTGACGAGTAGCCGGGGCGTGCTGGTCTAGCAGGGTCCCCAGTCCAGCGTCTAGCTTATCAACCGAGGCCTGTGGTTGGCCTAGGGATCACTGAATGGGACACCCCAAGACGTCTCCCAACTTCTCTGGAAATTCGATCCGTCAGCCATGCTGGCGCGCGGCCTTGAGCTACTGGCGTTAGGCTTCTTCGTGGTGGCATGGTTAGGAAAGTGACAATTATGCCCTTACAGTACCGGTATTTGTAGCGAAACAGAAGTGCTCAGTGTTCACAACTGACCCCTTTAGCACGTGCATCACGACTTTACTGAGTTTTTCCACCTGACTGCCTTTGGTACTCATGCCAATATCACACGGCTTTTCACAAAAATTGACAATGTTTCATGTGCATTAGACATTTTCATGGAAATTGATGAATTGTTGTCTGTTGTTCCCTGTGCAGTGGACTGTCAACTTTTAACCCATTTGGATCGAAAGAACATTGTATTTTATTAGCGTACTTGCGATGATAAACAATGGCACAAAAAAGTGGGGTGGCCCTTAAGTTTTGACCATTAGTATACAACACATTGGTGTAAGATGGAGTGTGTCGGTGCAATATAATGTTAATGCTTGAGTGATAAACATGGTCACTGTTCGGTGCTTTCACCTTTTGAGAATGGCTCATATGGCAACTCATGGGAAGGGGTATGAAAATGTAAAAATAACCTTGCAAAGAATGTCACTATGTAAATCATGCAAGGCAAAGGGTACACCTTCGATATTGTCGTACAATGCCAGGGTTCATTTTTGGAGCGCGCCCTGTGGCGCATAATTTTCCCCAAATGACCCATAACATTTTGAGCCTAGGGGTCAATAAGCCATAGGTTTCTGTAGGTAATGGGCCCTTCTTTTCACGAATTACTAAAGGTCCACCCTACTCCCCCCCCCCCCCCAAACCCCCCACCCACCATCCCCCTTTTCAATATTTTGGCAGTTGGTGACAAGGTGTTCACCCACTGCCCCCCCCCCCCCCACCCACTTTAAAAAAAAAAATTAAAAAAATGACACTGTTGCTGCTGTTTTGTCGGGGGTTCTTTCTCTGGGTACTCCAGTTCTTCCCCCCCCCACCCACCCACCCCCCCCCCCCCCACCCCCCACACTTTGGTACCGGTTTCAGGTCACGTTACAAATTTCAAATACAAGCGATCAAAAATCTCTGTAACTTCAGTAGCTGAACTGGCCCTTCGTCTGTCTTGTACTGTGTTTTTCTTAAATGGCGTAAATCCGTGTCTGTTACGTGAGTGTGCGTGTTGGGTTTCAGTTCGCGGTGCTTTGAGTCGATTTGCCCAAAAATTGAGAAAAAGCGCCTATATAATAACGGTATTTTTTTTTATTATTATTATTATTTTGTCAATTATATATTCATTTCAGATGACTGGACACTGATGTGGCTGTTTTGTTAATTATTAATATATATTGATTTCAGCTCAGTGAAACATTGAACACACTGGTCATCAAACTTAAAAGGATTATTTAGCAAATAAGTAATGATATTGCTATTCAACTGCTGGGAAGTCTTCATGTGAAGGTCCCGTGCCCATTATAACAAATTCTGAAGGTAAAATTCTGAGTATGAAAACACCCCGAAATGTTCAATGAGGTTATGAATACACCTGTTCTTTCAGAATGGAAATATTTAACCCTGTTAGTGTTAATGTTAAATTTTGTAAACCCATTTTAGCAAGCTGACAGATTCTGAAAGGAATGCAGGGAGCATGAACTCAGGCAAACTGTTCATTGCTTACATAGTTTTCAACACAAAGCTCGTGTGTACAGTTTGTGGCTCAAGTGCGAAGCAACAGTGAGGCTATGTTCTGGCCAGTGGTCGTCCATCCGTTGTCATTATAACCTTTAATGTTGGCATTTTCTCAGAGACTATTCAGGCCACAGTCTTCACACTTGGCCCAAGGGTACTTTGTGGCAAGACCTTTCTAAACATACCATTTTCAGTGACCTCTTTCAAAGTTCAGTGTCACAGGGGGTACAGAAATAGGTCCAAAATTGATATATTTTCACATGAATTGTTGTTTTTCAAATACTATTTTCACCTTCAAGCGCAAACTTGGTACAGAGATACCTGATGGTAAAACCTTTCTATGCATACTAATTTGGATAACCCCTTGAAAAGGTCAAGGCCACAAGAGGTCAGAAATAAGTCAGAATAGCCGTATTTCCAAAAGAATTATTTTTTTCTCAGATAGGTACTATTTTCAACTTAAAACCATAACTTGGTGCAGATATGCATAGTGTTAAGAAGCTGGGCACACGCTACCACAAACACCTATTGCCAGGTGCAATTTTGTGGCGGCAATGTTGCTGCCACAATTAGGGGCGCCTACAATATTGCCGCCACAAATTGCGACCCAATACAAACCGAGTCTGTTTATTTGTGGTAGAGCGCAGGGCTGGAGCAATGTTGCCGCCTCTCAGCCAATCAGCGGTGTCCTTGCGCCACTTCCCATTTCTTCATCTTCCGAGCGGGAAAAAAATGGCGGAGAAGCTGAGGAACGGTTTTGAGACTGTTAACTCATTGGAGACGCGCCGCATGTGGAAACGCTGCGAATAGCCGTGTATCTGCATGTGGCACGTCTCCAGTGAGTAAATTGATCAACCTTGTCCGAGAGTTCCCATGCATATGGAACTCCCGCAGCTCCGAATATTTCAACCGGGCGCGTGAGAGCTGTTCCTTATATGGTAATGGCAGGTCAGTCATTACAAACACATTGCGCACACATTGAAACGTGTGCCACGAAGCCGATGTGGCAGGTGACAAATTGTTGCTTACCACACATTGCTAGTCGCAAATTCTGGTAGCGTGGGCCCACCCTCTAATGCATACTAATTGGATGACTCATTGAAAAGGTCAGGGGTCACAAGAGGTTCAGAAATAGGTCAAAAACAGCCAAATTTTCACCATTTTCTTTTTCGCCAATGCTATTTCAGCTTCAAACCAAACTTGGTACAGAGTCACCTGATGTTCAAACCTTTCTGTGCATACTAATTTAAATGACCCCTCAAAAATGTCAAGGGTATCAAAAGGCTGAAAGATTTGTGAAAAATGCCAGTTTTTGATAGAATTTTAGTTTTATCAGAGGTTTGGATCAGTCATACACATGAGCCATGTGGGCTTTGCCGTTCTTGTACAAGTGCATTGTACAGTAAACTTCTTTTTTTACAAGGTCTGATTAACATTTTGTCTAATAAGGACTTGCAGTCTAACACAATAGATGTACTTTGGAATTTGGGTTTGACAATTTAAAAATTCATTAAAAATATCAGATGGAAACAAAATGACCTGATTTTTTGTTCAGATGGGTTAGATTATATGCTTGATAATATAATATAAAACTGACTAGCGCAGTGCATATTTACAGACTTTATTTGTTTCTTCAGTTTTGCGGTACATGCATTTTCTGTCAGAAAGAAACCACTGAGATAGATCTCGTCAGAGACTAGAACAGTAGAAGTAACCAAAGATATCAAGGGAAATCCTCTTTTTCATTTTAGCTATAGCTGGGGTCCAGATCATTATAAATGTCCACATGGTGAACAGACATGCAAACAACAGTAGAAGAAATTCAAGACGCTGCAAAGCAGTCATTTCATCCTCAGATTCTTTTCAAGTCTGCATCTTTGTTTCGCTAGGTCTGCAGCTTTCTGCTCAGTTCTTCTGACATAATACCAGCAAAGTCTTTATCATGAAAGCATACCTCGCAAGAAAGAAATTATCATGTCCGTCCACCATGCTGCCATGAACAAGCACCGAATGAAATGTCGCTTGAAATAAGTGATAGAAGTCATCCAAATTCAAGACACTCATGATAAACATTTTAAGCAGAAGGAAATTCGCGTTTTTGAGGAATTAATCATGCTCAATAAATGCTTTCTGTGAACGCATAAGCACAAAAAAATAACTGAGTGCATTGTACTGTATTTGGTTCGGAGTTTCAGGGGCATACTCTGACAACCTTGGTATAAGGGAAGTAAGCCAGTGGCGGACCATGTTACCTAGTAGCACACAAAGAGCTACAAGCACTTCTTCACAGATCCCACGTATGCTGTGTATGTGAATAACTTCGCTTATAACAAACTTCCAATACAACTACAGAATGTTTGGACCCCCTGGCATTATGTTATTTATCTAAAGGTTACTGTATTTGGAACAAGCAATTGAATAAGCACTGATCAGTGTGTATTGATGAAGTTATGTATATTATTGTAATAACAACTACCATGCATGTTTTAGAATCTGCTTTTTATGATAACAGTATGAATTAAAGTTCTTTTATGTTTGTTTCAGTTGGCATCTGTTCTTCTACACATTTATCTTTTTATTCGGATTGTGGACACTTTGGGATGTAAGTCTTTTTGTTTTTTGTTTTTTGTTGTCAAATTCTTAGTTTGGACAAAGTATATCTTCTTTGTTTCCCATCAAAGGTTGTTGAGAGTACTACATTTTCTATTAACTCCCTTGTGCGTGCAGCTACTTATCTTTGAACAGTTGCCTTACAATGGGCTTACAAGGATGTAGGTGCAATTTAGACCAGTTGCTGATATTTTCAAGTGAAAGTTATAAAAACCAACAAAAAAACATGACATACATCAGCGGATCTTTTGCACCCTGTCACATTTTAACAATTTGCATGTCGGTAGCATGTAGGGATCATCAAGAGTAAAACTGCTACCGACACGCAAAGGGTTACAATTTCATATGATAATCATATTTAATTTTTGTGGGGTGTTTGTTGTTTTCTTTTTTTTTAAGCGTGGGAACTTTTTCCTGTTTGCATCCATGTTTATGTTTTATTTTTCTCAGAAACCGTGGCTCTGGGTGACTGTCAATAGCTGGATTGGCTGGCCGAAACAGGTAAAGTGCCTCTTTGAGGACAGACATTAACTTCATGTACATGTTGACTGCCAGTGCTTGTGGTCGTATAATAAGTTTGTGATTTGTTAATTTAACACCAAAGAGCTGTAGCCATCCAAGGAACATGGATACAAAATGGTGTCAGCAAAACGCATAGGTCTCTTGCAGTTGCATTGTGTTGTATTTATATCAGCATTAAAAGGATTCAACCACAATTGTACTTGTACGGGAATACTGCATGTTTTAAGTTCAACATATACCGCATGTTTAACTTCAACATATTGATTTCTGCTATTACGACAACATTGCAAGTGTATATATAAAAATCACATACTCTTAAGTCAAAAACGGATAAGTCGTGAACGCTTAAGTTGAAGAAATTGTTTTTCCCTGCCAAAGCTGTTCTTTTTATGACTAATTTTACAACAAATAACTCGAACTCACTTAAGTCGAGCTTCGGATAAGTCAAAGATGTTTCTCCTCTCAAAAGTTGGATAAGTCAAACTATATTAAAAAAAAAAAATTCATTTTTCTCTAAAAGGTATTTTTCGAAAAATACTTACCGATGACATGACTACATGGGAATGTCTACTTCTAGGCTCAATTTTAGCCTACTTGCCCGTTGTGTGCCCACACAACCCGAGAAGCACTCGGGGAACCCCCCAGAGGGGTCGAAAGTTATCTCCCCATACCCGCCTTACCAGATCCGGTCACGAGACCGTTCAGTCTGATACTTCGCTCGAAAGCGGCAAGTGGAGCAGGAGGGAGGGTCATCCGAGTCATGTCATCGGTAAGTATTTTTCGAAAAAATACCGTTTAGAGAAAAATGAATTTGTTTCTTCAAAAACATTACCGATGACATGACTACATGGGAGAATTGCGATGAGGAGGAGGGTGCCGCCCAAAACTCCCCCAACAGAACAACGCCGTTCTCCCCGTCGCACACTCCCGACAATTTTAGCGAAGTGCATACCTACGGTGCCGGTGGCGCCGGGAGGGAGTGTTGCGCCGCGGCGATGTCCCCCACCAGTGCGAGATTCTCTTGCTGGCTGGCCAGGTCCCGGAGGTAGAAACGGGCAAAGACCGACTCGGTTTTCCAGCCCACGGCCGCCACGATGTCCTTGACAGCGCAGTTTCGATCAAACGTGACGCTCGTGGCCATAGCTCGTACCTCGTGTGCGTGAATGTGCAGCCTCTTCGCTCCCTGAGGGGAGATCTCCTGATAAGCGGAGCGTATGACCCAGCGGAGCCAGGAAGAAATCGTCTGGACTGTAATGTCACGCCGGTTGGGTCTTAGAGGTAGGAAGAGGCGCGACCGTCCCCTGCGGACGGGCTTAGATCGCCGCAGATAGATTTTAAGGGCGCGCACGGGATCCTGTAGCCTGGTCTCCTGGGACCGGGGTCGGTCTCTCAGCGGCCTAATGGTGATCACCTGAGGCGGAGTTAAGGAGACCTGTTCTTCGCCAGAAAGGCCGGGTCCGTGAGCAGCTGGACGGAGCCGTCTGTACGGAACTGCAGACAGGAAGGGCATGCCGAAAGCGCATGGAGCTCGCTCGCACGCGAAGCGGTAGCAAGAGCCAGCAGGAAACAAGTCTTGCGTGTCAAGTCCGCGAACTGGGCCAAAGGTAAAGGTTCGAAGCGGGCGGAGTTCAACCACGTGAGCACCCAGGGTAGGTCCCAGCGAGGAATGAGCGAGCGGAGTGTCGGGCGCTGTAAGCCGAAGTGTCCCATCAGGTCGGCTAGGTCCTTGCAGGCGCCCGGATCGGGTCGTCCCAGGTGACGATAGGTGTCCGCAATCATGGACAGGTAACCGCGTACCATGATGGGGGCTAGGCCTTGGTCTCGGAAGAGCCAGAGAAAGAAGTCCGCCAGCTGAGGATGAGTCAGATCCATGGGCGTAAGGCCGTGATCGGTGCACCAGGAACAGAGGACTCTCCACTTTCCCTCGTAGACTCGAAGGGTCGATGGTCTACGGGCCGCAGCGATCGCCTCCATTGCTGCACCCGAGTAGCCTCTAGCTCCGAGTAGTCCGAGGGCTTGCCGCACAACCTCCAAGCGTGAAGGAGGAGTCGCTCCGGGCAGGGGTGGAACAGCGGCTGACGCGGTTGCTTGAGCATGGTCCGTGGGGTGGGCAGCGGCATGGGCGGGTCCGTGGCGAGGCTGAGCAGGTCGGTGGTCCAGGAGCGGTTCCAGGCGAACGGCGCGACCAACAGGAGGATCGCCGAACAGCCCCGCAGCTTGAGGAGGACTTTGGGAACGAGGACGGTAGGGGGGTAGGCATAGGCCACAAGGCCGTCCCAGGGAATGGAGAGCGCATCGACAGCCCAGGCAAGGGGGTTGGGCATCGGGGAGACGAAGATGGGAAGCTGGTGGTTCCACCTCGTGGCGAACAAGTCGACCTGGGGAGTCTCCCAGCGGGCGCAGATCATCCGAAAGATGTCCTGTCGCAGGGTCCATTCCGTGTGTAGGAGCTGGCCGCGGCGAGACAGAGAGTCGGCCAAGACATTCAGATGTCCGGGAACGTGCCGGGCTCGAAGAATAATGCCCCGGTCCTCGCACCACCGCATCATCCTGTAGAGGAGCATACACAGGTCGGGGGAGTGTGTGCCCCCTTGCTTCTGGATGTAAGCGACCACCGTCGTGTTGTCCGAAAGCACGAGGAGTTCCTGGTGTTGGAGGAGGTCCTCCCAGACCCGAAGGGCTTGCCAGACAGCCTGCATCTCCAGCCCGTTGATGTGGGTGTACGCCAATTCTGAGGGCCAGGGGCCCGAGGTCACGAGGAACCGCGGGAGGAGATGGGCGCCCCATCCAGAAAGGCTGGCATCGACGCAAAGAGAGATCTGCGGAGGGGGAGAGGCTAGGAGAACTCCCGACGCTAGCCACGTAGGGTCGGTCCACCGACGAAGGTGCGGACGGAGCATCTGGGACACTGGGACCGCGCTCGTCAAGTCTCCGGAAGACAGACGCCAATGGAGAAGAAGATGCAGTTGAATCGGCCGGGAGTAGAGACGCCCTAGTGGGATAAGATCCGCTGCGGCGTTCATCAAACCCAGCAACTGAAGCCAGACTCTGGCGGGGGCTGCATCCTCCCGAGCTAACTGGTCGGCTAGGTCCGCAATCTTCTTGACCCGGGGCGCCGGAAGGCGAACCAAGTTGAGGTCGGTAGCAAATTCCACACCCAGGTGCACAAACCGGCGGGAGGGAGAGAGATCCGACTTGCCGTTGTTTATTAGGAAACCCAGGTGTGCCAGGAGGTGCAGGAGAGCATCTCTGTCCGTGGTTAGCGCGGTCTCCGACTGGTTGCGCAAAAGGAGGTCGTCCAGGTAGTTCGACGTCGGACTGGAGGAGGACTGTCGGGCTAAGGCGACTACGGCGTCCATCAGCCGAGTGAAGACCCAGGGGCTGAGGTTGAGTCCGGAAGGCAGTGCCCGGAACTGGTAAACGACGCCGTCGATCGCAAACCTGAGAAACTTCCTGGAGGCCTGGTGCATCGGGACATGCAGGTAGGCATCGGAGAGGTCCAGACTGACTGCGAAGTTGAGAGGCTGGACCGCGGCTTTCAGGGCTCTGGCAATCTCCATCCGGAAGGAGGGGGCCAAAATGAACTTGTTCAGCGCCGAAAGATCGATGACCGGACGCCATCTCCCTCCAGGCTTCGGCACGATGAAAAGGCGGCTGTAGAAGGCCGGAGAGTCGGGGACTCGGACAACCTCTGTGGCAGCTTTCCTTAGCAGGGAGTCTACCTCTTCCCGCAAGGCGGCGGCCCTCAGCGGGTCGCTGGGAATCTCGGTTCAGAGAGGGGCACGACGTAAGGGCGGCGGGCTTCGGAAGGCAATCCGCAGACCCGTAGAGATGGTGTCACAAATCCAGGGGTCGTCGCCAAAGAGCGTGAGCCAATTTCCGCTGAAATCGGCTAGCCGCCCGCCGACCGGAGACCCCGAGAAGGTCGGCGGGGGCAAGGTCGGCAGGGAGTCACGCGGGCCGCCCGCGACCCCGTCCCCTGCCGGGACGGGTCCACGCGGGGGCACGGCGTCTGGAGGGTCTGGACCGGCCAAAGGCGGGTGCCAGCCCGGGCGCCGAAGCAGGGGCCGAGAGGGCAGCGGGTCTAGCAGACCGCGAGGCGCGACCCCGAGCCTGGCGGGTGGGGCGAAAGCGGCGTGGAGGGGGGGCACTGCTGGGCCAGCGGCCGGGGTTGGAGTCTCTCACAGCGGACCAGGTGTCGCCGAACAGCAAGGGCCCCCCCAAGGGGGCACGGCGAAGTTGCGCTCGCAGGTCCGGCGGCAACGTACTGCAAGCGAGGAGCAGGGCATCTCGACGCATGAGGTCACAGTTGGCCGACGCAGCCATCGCGTTGACCGACGAGTGGTAGGCAGAGCGGTTGGCGGTCTCCGCGAGGACCAGCAGGTCGCCTACGAGGGGAGAGATGGAAGGATGCCAGGATTCCTCCACCCGACGGACCAAGGCTTGAGTGAGGAGCTCCAAGACCCCCGAGCAGGCTAAGGTGTTTCGGACCAAGGACACTGTCTTGTCCAGGCCCCGTGGCAGGGACCGCCGCAGCAGACTCGGGCCACCGGCTAGCGACACGGCCGACGGGTCCAGCGTAGGCAGAGGGATGGAGAAGGCCTGTGAATGGCCAGCATACCAGTCCCGCCGAAACGACATGTCCAAATCCGCGGGCCAGCGGCGGTCGGAGAATAAGAACGGCTCCTGGGACGTGGCCAGCTGCAGGTGCGACGAAAGGACGTCTCGCAGGTCCTTAAAGCCGGGCGGCTGGGGAAACGCCTTAAATCTCTTGACCTGCCTCTCCGCGTCAACGAAGGCAGCGACCTTCCTCTTCAAAGGCGGGGAAGCTGGGCAGGCGTCCGACGGCAGCGTCGCGGCCACAATCCTGGCGGCTTCATCCAGAGCCAAGAGCGTCTCTGACCGGGAAGAAGACGGGAGCGCCGAGGGGGAAGCATCCTCAAGGGCCGCGGGCGAGTTCGAGCGAGCTTCCTCGCTCAACAGGGCCGAGACGGAGTCTTCGGGCAGCAGGCTGAGCGCGTCGTCCTCTAGGGGGGGTCGAGAAGACACCGGGACCACTACCGACCGCAGCGAGGTCAAAGGAGAGCGCTGAACCTCCGGCGTAGACAGAGGACGCGAGGGCAGCGGGGAGCGCGGCGATAATCGAGGAGGCGGCCGGGAGCGAGACCGCGGACGAGACCTCTCCAAAACGCAGGAGCGAGGACTGGAAGGCGCCCGGCGAGCACGCGGCGAGGAGTCCCGACGACGCGAGGAGGGTCGACGCGGGCGGCGTTCTTTCTTTCTTCTCTCTCATGTGTTTCTTCTCCTCTCGTCTTCTTCTCGAGGAACCCGCTCACGGCGCTCGCGAGGCGAGCGAGAGCGCCGGTGTCTGGAGGAGGAACGGTGAGGGTCAGGGTCGCGGCTGCGTCGCGAAGGACGGCGCTGACGTCTCTCCGGGCCATACTCCGGAAGTAGGCCACTATGCCGGCAAGGCGATCCTCCGGAAGGATCAGCGGGCTTGGTGCTGGGAGAGTGGTGAGGACGGCTCGTCACCGACGGACGGCTCACGGCCGACTGCTGCTGGCCACTCTCAGTGAGACGGGCGCTAAGCCGGCGAACAGACCCTCCGGATGGGTCAGCGGGCGTGGCAGCAGTGGCGGTCCTGTGGTCAGACAAATAACGCGAACCCCGACGAGAGGACCGTTCCGTGCGGGAGTGGTCAGAGGAAACAGTAAGGGCGGCCACCGCCTCAACGGGCGCCGGACGCTCGTTCGACGGGCGGGAACGCTCTCGGCGGTAGAAGGACCAAAGGTCCGCCCAGAGAACCTCAGGCCAGGCCGCACAAATCTTACACCTGTGGTCCGAGGAACAACCTGAACACGGTAAGCAGACCGAGTGGGTGTCCGTCGGCCACCTAAAGTCACCGCACCGGGAGCACAACCAGATTATGGCTCAGCGCAGGTGGGCTCCCGGTGAAAACGTAAAGGGGAATCTCGGAGGGCTAAAGGGCCTTTAAACGGGCTAACACAGCAGGAGCCCCAAGGCCCACATGCAAAACGGGCGCGAACGGCAAAAGCCGACCGTGAGGTAATCAGGCACTATGCACTGAAACGAGACCACTAAGCAAGAAAAGCAGGGAAGCACCCACAGGCAGCCGGCTCTCAGCCCGAGGGCCGGCCGAGGGAACTACCGCTACCTTACCTCTGCAACGAAGGGAAGGGGGGAAGTGTAGGCAAACCGCCATCCACCGAAGCAGAAAAATCCCCACAGGCAGCCCAACGAAGCAGGAAGAGAAGGCAGGGTAGAAGGCAGGGTAGAAGTGGGCGCAGAGCACACAAGTCGGCAACGAGCGTCGCGTAGGCAGGAGACCGGTCGAGGCAGCGAGAGCGCAGGCCAGACACGTCTTCTCTCCACGAGCGAAGTAGCAAGACTGGACGGTCTCGTGACCGGATCTGGTAAGGCGGGTATGGGGAGATAACTCTCGACCCCTCTGGGGGGTTCCCCGAGTGCTTCTCGGGTTGTGTGGGCACACAACGGGCAAGTAGGCTAAAATTGAGCCTAGAAGTAGACATTCCCATGTAGTCATGTCATCGGTAATGTTTTTGAAGAAACAAATGCAGTTCCATACGCTCAAGTCAAAGACGGATAGATCGGGAAACGCTGAAGTCGAACCAAAATTTCCCTCTGTTCAGAAATGCTCTTCTAGGACTAATTTTACAATGTATTTCTAAAACGGTCCAGTTTGGGTTAATTAAACTTCAGATAAGTCGAATGCATTCTCATTTTCCAAACTCAGATAAGTCGAACCATTTTTTCTGTGGCCAAAGCTGCTCTTTCTATGACTAATATTTAACTGAAAACAGTTCCACTAAGTCGAATGCGTTTCTTAACTCGGATAAGTCAACTCAAATATGTATGGTCTTTTGAACACACAGCGACATTCGCACCACTGATCATGCCATGGAATTCCAGGCTGGTAAGCTTGCATTGTGTCATCAGGACATCAGCTGCCCTTTGTTAAAAATAAAAAATAATTGCACCACAAAATTGCCTTTTCAAAATTAGTCTGTCTTCTTCTACTGCAACACCTCATAAAGTTGTCGGAATGCAATGCGCGCTGTACTGGCGGTGCTACCAGTCAAATTCTAGAGGCAGCTTCTAGTACATGCGTTGTGTTTGCAATTTCAGATTACGCCATATGCCTACCTGAAGATCCCCCCCTTGGGGCGAAACCGGTTGTAGGCGGCAAAAACTTATCTATCCAGCAGGTCCAAGATCTGTTTGGGAATATTTATGCACTAGCCTCCCCTCTCGGGGGGGGGGGGGGGGGGGGGGGGGGGGGGGGGACTGGATATTCTCCAGTGGATTGCGGGGCGCCTGGGGGTAGTCCCTCCTACTTTATGTAGCAGGTGTTCAGTGGAAGGCTTAAAATGATAGGTCTGTCATTCCTTCTCTCCCACTAACCCTCTCCTTTCTAGAACTAGTAGGCGATGCAGTTACAAAATGGACAGCTGATGTCCTGATGACACAATGCAAGCTTACCAGCCTGAAATTCCATGGCATTAGCGCAGCAAGAGCATTCTCAGAATTTAATGAAAAATTACATCCCTTGAGCTATTCTGATTGAGTGCATTTTTTGGCTTTGGCGGCACCTTTGTTAAAAGTAAAGTATATATATATATTTTTTTTTCTTTCCAAAGTTTCACCCTCTCAATGAGTTCTTTGTCGGGTGAATCCCTGGATGGCAGGGGGGGGGGGGAGGGGGAGGGGGAGGGGGAGTGGGGGGGGCAGGGAGGGGGCGGGGGGGGGGGGGGGGGGTGCTAGATTTGTAAAAGTTAACTGCTCTTAATCTTACCTTTGACACATAAATACTACTCCTAACAAATGTGAATTTCAAAGTCATTTTTTTGTCCTTTCTAGCCCATTGACAGAGATGTGTTCCTATTTTACTTGATGGAGCTCAGTTTTTACTGGAGTTTACTCTTTGCCATGCTGTTTCAGAAAGACTATCAAAAAAAGGTGAGCTTCCTCGTGTGTCCTGTTACTTCTTACACTTTGCATCCTGTTTAAAAGGTGTACTTCACTGGAGTTAGTTTTTTTTTCATGTTTAGTTTTTCTTGAGCTAAGGACACCTGCCACATGAGTGTTCATTTATTACACTGTTACACTTTCTTCAAATGATCCATGGCACGTCAGTACAAACTCAGTATGTTGTGCGTGTACATTTAATTCAAGGATTCACATGGAGAAACTCTGCTACATGTACATTAAAACTTGCATGGGTGACTATCATTAGTCCTGACTCTGCTTTTTCAAAATCCAGAAAAGCTGAATTTCTGCTTGTTGGTTCACACAGAACATCCCTTCACTCCGCCTGTTGCATCTGCAAGGCTAAGAGGCATAAATTCTCAGGAGCCCCTGCATCCGCAGTCACAACTGCATCCTGCATCCGCACCGCCATGAGATGGCCTTAGTTGCCTGCTTGGTGTTAAACCCAAATAACTAACTTAACTAGCATCCTGCATCCGCAGGGGCTCATGAGAATTTCTGTCTCTTGCTGGCCCTGCCAAGGACCATTGTCAGTCTTTTCCATTTTCTAACTGTTTCCATCGGCATCTTTAGTTGTTCTCTTCAGTTACAGGCAAACTGTTCTTATTTGTGTGTATTTATGTCTGTCTGCTCAGGACAAAAAAGAGATGACAATTCACCATTGTGTCACCATTTTGCTCATCTACTTTTCCTGGGCTTGCAACTTTGTACGGGTGGGCACCCTGGTTTTGGTGGTACACGACATCGCTGACCCATGGCTAGCGGTAAGGAATGTTCTTAATGTTTGTATGTCCAATGATGAGTACTGTTCTACCAGCGCTAGCCTTACCTATCTGGTTTGTGAGTATTCTGTAACTCAAGGTAAAAATTTGTATCGTTATATTGTTGTGTATTGTCTTGTGCATCTGCTGTGGGATTTCAGTGTATTTACCCGACCACAAATAGTAGTGCACCTTCTTGTTTGTGTAAGTGTGTTTCTTCTGCCTACTTCCTAAGTTTCAGAAAAAGACATGACTTAAATCCTTGACCTGATGCATCGTTGTTAAGGATGTATATGATCGTATTGTTCTTCACCTGTATATTTTTCTCTGGGCTAGCAATGGGGTGCCTGATAGGAGGGGGCAGGGGATCTAACTGTATGTATGTCCAGCGCTGAGTAATATGATATGTGTACTGTTCTACCAGCGCTATCCTCACCTATCTGGTTTGTAAGTAAGAAATGTTCTTGTATAGTGAAATTTGGATAGAAAATAGAGTAATCGTTGCATCTGAAATGTGTTAAAAGTGAAATAATTTTTGGCTCACCTGTGATAGCAAAAGTGAGTCTGTGTACTGGGCCATTTGTTGTCTGTCCTTTGTCTGACGTCCATGGTAAACTTTAACTTTGGCATTTTCTCTGAGACTATTCAAGACTCAGACTTGGCCCAAGGACACTTTGTGGCAAAGCCTTTAGTAACATACATGTACCAATTTCAGTGACCTTTCTCAAAGGTCAAGGTCACAGGGGGTCCAGAAAGGGTTTGACAAATTTGTGAAAATGCATACATTGGGAAACTCTGATTTCGCTGGTACATAAGCCAACCCATTACTTCTGTGGAGACACTTGAACACTTGCACTTTTCAGTGACCTGTTTGAAAGGTCAAGGTCACGCTTATGTGGATTGGCCAGATGTGAGCCCATCTTCTTACATTAAAAGTGTAATCAGGACTTAGGTAAAAGCACCACCAGTGACAAATCTAATCTGGCACTACCATTAAACTATCATGACTTGTCCTGCAGTTTGTTTACAGTCTTCATAGATGTCTCCTAAAGTGGGGTAGTCATTGTTAGGTTGAAAAGTGTTAATTGAAGCCAGCTTGTGAATAGAAAAGAGAATCATCATCATTTGTTTGGCTGTTGGTAGCTTGTTTGGTCGAGGTAATTCCTGCAGGAATCACCTCGACCAAGCATGCTACTGGCAGCCAAGGCGGTAAATAATTTGCTGATGACATTGGTTACTGTTGTTTTCAGATTGCAAAGATGGCGCAGTACACCAACCATCAGAAAACGTGTGAAGCCTTCTTTGGCATTTTCATTGTTGTGTGGATTCTTTCGCGTTGTGTTGTCTACCCAATATGGTGAGTCTCTATCCCTCCTATCAATGTCTTTATGTAGGAAACCTAGGGGCCAGGTATGGTGTGGCCATACTTTCTTCTTTTTTGGACATATGGCCAGATTATCTGTTGGCCATGCCTCCATTTTGGCTCAGGTGTGCTAGCAAAAGTAAATCTATGGTACTGGGCGATCAATTCTGTTCTTTCTCAGGCGTCCAGGCTGTCGGCAGCTTGCTATCATCTATGGTAAAAGTTAACGTTGGCATTTTATCTTAGACTAATCAGACCTCAGACTTCGAGCTTAACTGACCCAGGTATAATTCATGGCAAGAGTTTCTTTTTAAGCATACTAATTTGGGTGACCTGTCTTAAAGATCAAGGTCACAGGCTCAATAAACAGTTAAAGAATTGCCGTATAATGATATATCTATAAAAGCTGTGTTTCCTCAATTCTATTTTCAACTTCAAAGCCAATTTGCCAACTTTAAACTTGGTAACTGATTATACCCGTCCTATACTTGATAAATTGGAAGACCCCTTTAAAACTGCCATATTTTGACAAAATTTGTACTTTGCTTTGAAATATTTAACGGTTGAGAGAATAATGTATATCAGTATTAGCCTTGTCTTATGATATATATTAACCAGTTTTACAGACTGTGATCACTAAATTAGTGACATATTTACTCTATAATATTCTGTTTTCATTTTAATTGATATACCATGAATTAATTTAGACTTCTTAGATTAATAGTCGTGTGTGTTGTGTGTGTGTGGGAGATGAGCGTGGGTGTGTGAATGGGTACGTATTGGTTTGTGAGATTAGTTGTTTAGTTTGAAAGTTTTGACAGTGTGTGTAGTGCATTGGATTTGTTTGATAGAGTATTAATTATTTTTATTGTTGACTGTGATGTTTGTAATTGTAACGACACCAATACATGTTCTTAAGGCAAATGGCTATAAACAGTATTATTATTATTATTATTATTATTATTATTATTATTATTATTATTATATTGTTTTGAACTTCAGAGATGAGCCTCGTACAAGTAATGAGATATACAAGTCATGTACTTGATGATCAGATTTTCAAAACATACAGATTTCTGTAACGTTAAAGAGTCACAGGAGGTCGCCAGATGTTTCAGATGTTTTTGATAGAATTAACAGTTTTCTTTTAAACTTTTGAATCAAACTTGGCACAAAGGCAGTTGATTAGAGATATGCATTTTAATTGCATGTGACATTCATAAAGGCTATATGACCACACATTACTTAGTGTAACCGGATTGGGTATAGGTGACATAATAGTTATTAGATAGTCAAGAACTGCCCATCTAATACAGTACTCAAGTGCCCAGTTTAGTCCGCATCCCGGTCTTCAGTGGTCTAGGGAAGGGCTGGAGATTTCTGTGGAGAGTAAATTATTTAGATAAGTCTACCCTAGTCTCGCATGCGCACAAAATCCATGTTTATTTGCCTCGCGTTCTGTTCAAAAGTCTTTACCTGTGCAATGGACTAACCACAGTATCCAGAAAAGACCCTATTTTGACTGAATTTGGTGCTTGTTGCTGTTGGCGTTTCTATTGAGTTACCAACGTGTGCTCGCATGATCAGTCACACATGCACAGTCATATCGGACAGATGTACGCACAAACAAACCTCGCGCACAGACACACGCACAGTCTCAGTCTCGCTCCCACTCTCGCTGAGCACCGTAAGATGGAAGTAAGGTTCCAAAATTTATTTACACCAAAAGCATTCATGATGAAACAGCATGATCAAAGTTAGTCAAACCAATGCAAGTCCTAATAACCTTAAACACCTTAGGCCTAACACCTAGACCTTCGAATACGATACCTAGCAAACCTAGCTCCTATGTCTGACACCTATAACGTTGAATACGATTCTTAGCGAACCTAGCCCCTAGGCCTAACACCTATACCTTCGAATACGACACCTAGCAAACCTATATAACGTTGAATACGATTCCTAGCGAACCTAGCTCATAGGCCTAACACCTATATGCACATACCGATAAAACCTATGCGCTGTGCTAACACATCCTAAACCCTATTTAGGTGAATTATAACTGAACTAAAATGCTGCTGTCCCTGTGGGGTCCTTTGGGGTAGGGCTGGGGTGGTTGAGGAGATCATTGTCCACAATCGCTTTGTGGGGTAGGGCTGGGTTGGTTCGAGGAAATCATTGTCCACAATCGCCTCATGGGGTAAGGCTGGGGTGGTTCGAGGAAATCATTGTACACAATCGCCTCGTGGGGTAGGGCCGGGAAGTGTAGGAGATCACTGTTCGCAATCGTCCATGGGGGGAAAGGGAGGAGAGTGTGAGAAATCACTGTTCGCAATCGCCCGGGGAGGGGGGGGGGGGGGGGGGGCAAGGGAGGGGAGTGTGAGAAATCACTGTTCACAATCGCCCACGGGGGGAAAGGGAGGGGAGTGTGAGAAATCACTGTTCGCAATCGCCCACGGGGGGGGAAAGGGAGGGGAGTGTGAGAAATCACTGTTCGCAATCGCCCACGGGGGGAAAGGGAGGGGAGTGTGAGAACTTAATTGTTTGCAATCGCTGATGGGGGGAAAAGGGAGGGGAGTGTGAGAAATCACTGTTCGCAATCGCCCACGGGAGGAAAGGGAGGGGAGTGTGAGAAATCACTGTTCGCAATCGCCCACGGGGGAAAAGGGAGGGGAGTGTGAGAAATCACTGTTCGCAATCACTGATGGGGGGGAGAGGGGTAGTGATCATTGCTCACAATCACCCAGAGACTGAGGATCGGCCGCTTTATGTAGGCTCCCAGCCTCTGAAACCGGAAACTACATCACTGAGCTTCACACGTGTAGTCCGCTACACACCGACTAGCAAAGTCAGTAAAAATACTCACACACAGTGTGCCAAGTGTGCACTGAACCACTAAACTCTGACTAACAGGTAGTAAATAGCGATAGCAGAGGGCTCCTCTGCTACACTTCTATCTATCTATCTATCTATATCCCGTAGTCTTGCCGACTGTTCGGGCACCACTGATGACTTGGCAACCAGCTCCCTCCATTCCTCTCTGTTCTCTGCCATTCTTAGAGTATCACCCAGCCTCAGTCCCGTCCACTCTGAGATATTGTCCTCCCATCTTTTCCTCTGTCTTCCTCTCCTCTTCTAATTTTTTCTTTCTGATGGTGGGGGGGGGGGGGGGGGGGGGATGGGTCTTTTTACTTATATATATTTTATCTTTTGCTGTATCGTCTGATGTATTTTTTTTATATGTGTAGAGTAGCAGGACAGTTTGGAAGATAGGCATTGCTATGCCTAAAACATTTTATCCTGAATAAAAACGTTTCATCATCATCCTTGCACAGTGCCTTGCAGGATTGTTTTGGCAAGCCCTGCTGAACGCGTGACATGCCCATACCACTTCAGTTTGTGTTTTTTCACAATGGCTAATAGGTTTTCATAGGGCCTGATGGCTTGCCTGATTCTGCTTCCCACTTCCTCGTTCGTGATGTGATCTCTGTATGAAATGCCAAGCAGCCTTCGAAAACATCTCATTTCAGTGGCTTGTATCCTCCTTTCAAGGTCTGCTGTGAGGGTCCATGACTCGCAGGCATACAAGAACACCGAGATGACTAAGGAGTGCATCAGTCTGATCTTGGAGCAGAGCGTGATGTTTCTGTCCTTCCATATGGTCTTCAATCTTGTCAGTGCTGTTGTCTGCACAATCCTGGACAATATTTCTGGTTTTGATCCCTCATCTGTCACAATGGCTCCTAAGTATTTGAATTTATTAACTGTTTCTAGTTTTTGGCTTCTAATCATGATGCCACTGGTGTTTTTTGTCATCAGTTTGGTCTTCTCTGCACTGATTTCCATCCCATACACAATGGCTGTGCTGTCCAGCTTTTCCACCAGCTGAGCTAGCTCCTTCTCTGTTTCTGCAAGGCCATCAATGTTGTCCGCAAAGCACAAGTTCGTGATTGTTCTGCCTCCAATACTGACAGTTCCTTCATGAACTTTCAGAGCGTCTGTCATGATTCTTTCCAGGAAGATGTTGAAAAGAGTAGGTGAGAGCAAGTCTGACTCTGACTGTAGTCCTAAATCAGTTTCCTATTTTGCCGTTGAAGCAGACTGCGCTAGTGGCCTTGTTGTAAAGGTTTGCTATGACTTTGATCAGGTTGGCATTTATGTTGTATAGCTTTATGGTGGACCAAAGAGCTGCATGCCACACCCTGTCAAACGCTTTCTTAAAATCCACAAAGACAGCTGGTGAAAGACCTGACCAGTGTAAAACAATGACGCTCCTCGATCATTCAAGATAGTGAAGGGAACTGTCTTACGGAAGACCAAGACATACTGAAGAGATGGACAGAGTACTGCTCAGATTTGTACAACCACCGAGCTACAGGGGACCCAGGCATACTTGTCAACCCACCCGTGACCAACAATGGCAACTATCCCATTCTCCGAGAAGAAGTAGAGGCTGCAGTGAAGTCGCTGAAAAAAGGGAAGGCAGCAGGAGCAGACAACAACCCTTCAGAACTAGTCCAAGAAGGGGGAGAAGACATGATAAGCGCCTTACTAACAATCTGCAATAAGATCTGGCAGTCAGGGGCAGTCAGGGGATTGGCCCACACCAATAACTCTCCCCAAAAAAGGCAACTTACATCAATGCCAGAATTATCGCACGATCAGTCTTATATGCCACCCAAGCAAAGTCATGTTAACCCTTTCATTACTGCCGCCCGCTATAGCGGGGATGGAGACACGCCTCCTCTGCTTACGGCCTCCCGGTATAGCGGGACCGCAGCTTCTACTCCCCCGCGTACGGCTGCCCGCTAAAGCGGTTTGCGCTGAGAGTGGCTACCTAATTAGCGCGACCTTGACAGCGCTAGAGTGGTACTGCCAGGCGCGTAGTGTTTGTTATTTCCGGCTCGGGGCCTGAGAAACAGGATGCGGAGTTTATATAAAAAAATTCCTTCCAGAACTTTGGTTGTGCTTGCAAAAATGGCGGAGAGAGAAGAAAGTGACCGTGACAGCGACGAATTTAGTGATGATGAGTTTTGGGATAGAGGCGATTTTGGAGAGATGGATTTAGTTCAGTTGACAGAGGAAGAAAGGGCTGATTTTGTGCGTGTTGTGCGACAAGACACTGACAACAACAACGATAATGATCGCGATGCCGACGACGAAAGTGGCGATGAACTTGATGATGACAATGTGCCACTGTGGTTCCGAAATCCACAATTTGAATGGACAGCAGGACCATTTGTTGCACCTGAGCGGGTGACATTCACCCAAAGGCCAGGTCCAACACGTGTAATTGACACATCTGTCAGTGCGTCCGGGTACTTTGGCCTCTTCTACTCTGAGAGTGTGTTCGAAACGATCACAACATATACAAACGCGAATGCAGCAAAGAGGAGGAGAGAGGACCCGGACAACAACAAAGGGGAGTGGATAGATGTGACAGTGTCAGACATCAAGGCCTTCTACGGCATGATTATCATGATGGACATCGTCAAACTTGACAGAGACCACTTGTACTGGGACACAGGCTCCAAGTACCACATGCTTGGAACCAACATCGCGAAGGTGTTCAGCAGAGATCGGTTTTTCCAAATCCATCGCTACATGCACTATTGTGACCCGTCAGCACATGTCAACAACGGCGACAAGCTCTACAAGATCCGATACATGATTGACATCATCAGGGCTTCATTCATGGCAGAATACACACCCCACCGAGAAGTGACAGTGGATGAAGCGATGGTACCATTCAAAGGACGGCTGTCGTTCAAGCAATACATGAAAGACAAACCGGTGAAATTTGGGATCAAGGTGTGGGTGGCGGCGGATAGTGTCACTGCATAGTGCTACAATTTTGAGGTGTATGTGGGTCGCCATGGTGACCAGGTCAACAAAATTTTTGGATTGAGCTCCAAAGTCGTTGTCGGCCTGACCCAAAGCTTGCAAAACTCGGGTCACATCATCTTCACTGACAATTTTTACACTTCACCTGTTCTCGCTCGCTACCTGTTTAGCAAAGGGACTTACCTGTGTGGGACGGTCCGCCCTGAACGCATCGGCTGTCCCCGTACTCTGATCAAGGCACAGCGTGACATAAGGCGTCTCGATCGCGGACATACAGAGTGGCGAGAATGTAGGGGCATGGTGGCTACGGCTTGGAAAGACAAGCGTGTCGTCTACTATGTCTCTACAGAACATGCACCTGAAGAACAAGGCCTGACGACACAGCGATGACAAAAGGACGGGACACCGGTGCAGCTGCCATGCCCTCCGACAGCAGCAGCCTATAGTCAGTTCATGGGTGGCGTCGATCGGCTTGATCAAATGACGCGAATCAACAAAAGCAAGCGAACCATGAAGTAGTATAGGCGTGTAGAACGGAAGCTGCTGGAGACCAGCATGTACAATGCCTACGTGATCGAGGGCCAGGTGACATGCCCAGGGGACAGTTGCGTAACGCCGACAGGCGCAAGAGAGACTACCTGAGCTTCAGGCTGGACCTGGCCCATGAGTTGGTAGCCGACTATCATCTACGTCGACCGTCCGTCGGCCGTCCCCGCTCTGCCGCCAGCAACAACGAGACTCGCCTTGACCGAGTTGACCATTTACCTGTCAAAGGGGAGGGCCGTGATCACGGATGTGCTCTGTGCTACAAGCGACACACCCGCTACAGAGACGCAAACCCAGGGGTTAGCTATGCAAACAACCCTTACAAGAGGTGCAAAACTGTTATCATGTGCCGGAAATGTGAAGTGTACTTTTGTTGTAATGACAACAATTGTTTTATTTTGTACCACACACAGGTACAACTGTAAATACAGGGTGACAGTGGCGACAGTGTGTGACAGTGTATGACAGTGTATAGCAGTGTTGTAATTTCATCTTCACCCTCCTAGTAACGGCTGTACATAGTGTATGCGTAAACATGGACAATCAAGGTGTATATAATAGTGGATCTTTTTCAGTTACTTTTTGTATTTTGGACACCTGTGTGTGCATTGCGGACACTGATATGTGACAGCAATAAACAGACAATGACACAGTCACAAGTTTGGATTATGCGTTTCCAACACATCATTGTCACGGTAAGAGCATGCAAACACTTTTAGATCCGTTTTCATGCACGTTTGCTTGCTTCATAGGTGTGTGTTGTTAATGTACTGTCATTTTGTCACATATTTGCACCTGTGTGTCACCAAATCAACCACACGACCCTGACACATGACGTCATTGTGTAGACCGTCCAAAGCCCGTCACAGCAATATAGGGTTATGGGTATCTGCGATGGATGAGTACTCTGCTATCAGCCTTTCCCGTACACTACTATATTTTGGTATATTTCTAGTCTCTAAACTCAGTAAGCAGGGGTAATACAGAACTTTATAAAAGCAGTACTCAGTGGTATTTACAAATCAGAGAATTCAGTAATGAAAGGGTTAAAGATCCTACTGAACAGGCTGAAGCCACAGGCAGAGGAAATCATAGCTGTGGAACAGGCAGGCTTCAGACCAGGGCGCAGCACAACTGAGCAGATCTACAACCTGAGAGTTCTATGTGAGTGGTACCTCCAGCACCAGCAAGACCCCTATCATGTCTTTGTGGATTTTAAGAAAGCATTTTAAGAAAGCGCTGCTACACTTGGTAAGGTTGAAAGGCTCATTGGAGGTCAACGTGTGCAAATGCGCAACATTTTTACCACAAGATTTTGCAGGTACTATGACCAACTGTACAATCGTGTCAAATAATAATACATGGTATTTATATGGCGCATTTCTCATCATATTTATAATATAACTTAATGCGCAGTTGAAAGCGACACAAAAACACACGCACATACACAGTCTGCAGGGGGGGGAGGGGGGTGTACAGAAATACCGTAGAGATTACATGAAAGTCTGTGAGAAAAAGTTAGTTTTAACTTTGCTTTGAACTGTGTAAGGGTGGAGGGATTTCTCAGCTCAGTAAGGAATTTCAAATTAATACATCCGCGGCGGGTGGCAACTTGAGTCGTGGCAGCCTAACATCGCGCACTGACGGGCCACACCTCGAGTCGTTTTAGTGATACAAGGTAGACGACTCATGTTTGCTCCCCCATTTTGAAGCTTGCCGGAAATTGAGTTGTTTCCCTTGATAAAAGAATTCAAGTACAGCCACACTTCTCGTGTTCAAATCAGCGAAGGTTTGCAGCAAATTTAGATGAAAAAATTAATCGAAGGCGACCTATGTCAAGAGATGAGATTCTTCGGATGCTGGATCTTGACGATCCTGCCAATAGAGAGTCTTTTTCGCCTCACGAAAGCGAAAATAGCAGTGACAGTGATGAAGAAAGCAGTGCAGAAACGGTGCCATTATCAGAGCCTGTGGTGGTAGCAAGTATGAGTCAGCAAATTCAACACACACAAAAACACAAATTATCCCCCATTTTTAAAGATGGCGGCTTATACGAATCGCGCGACAAACTTATAAATAGCACGGCTGAACTGGGCATTCTTTTTTAATTTAGTACACAAAATTGGTGGTTGGACTTAATTCAAGCTTTAGAGACAGATTTGTTTACAGTTCCTGGTTTTCGGGAAGTGTCTTGGAGGCAGGCTCAGGCAGGCAGGAAGATAAAGCAATGGCAGTGCTAGTCACAATAGTGTTAAAGGAGCAGTACATCTGAAAGTGCGTTCACCGGCAGATTTGAGATGAAACTTTAGAACTTTGAGAATTTTCTCTCTTGATGAACGCAGTGAGCGAGAAGGCTGGTAAATAGTTGGACTGCAGGAAAGGTATGACGGAAGACTGCCATCAAAGTGGCGGTATGCAAGGGTCGCTATCTTAAACTTTATGCGGGATTGGATTGGAAGCCAATGAAGGTCTTTCATTATAGGGGTTATGTGGTCTTGTTTTCGCCTGCGCTTAACTAGCCTTGCGGCATTATTTTGAACTTGCTGAAGGCGGTTAATCTGCTCAGATGGAAGACCAAAAAAACAGAGAATTGCAGTAGTCAAGATGGCTTGTGACTAGAGCATTCACTAACTTTGCAGTGTCAGATTCAGAAAGTCGGACAGAGGAGATGCGTCTCAGAGAGTATGACGCACCAGGACAGATTTCACCGACCTGATCCTGCATACTCAAAGTCTTATCGAGCTTGACACCAAGATATTTCACTGAAGACTGAAATGGAATGTCAAGATACATGAACACTTGAGTGACCTGTCAGAAAGGTCAAGGTCAGAGAAATTGTGTGAATTGGTCAGGGCTTTGCTGTTCTTGTTTGAGTTCGGTCATACCTCTTACTAGTCAGATTACTGGACGGTCAATTCAGGAAGATTTGCCTATGCTAAAGATATACATGTAATATAAACGAAAGAGGCTTCAAAAAGAGGCATATATTCTTCTCAGCTGCAGTGGACACAGAGGTTCAAGACGATCTATGCCTCTTGCAGACAGAAAAAAGGCTTGGCTAATGATCTGTACATTGCCTCTTAAACTCTGAGAACTAAAGACTTTGATTTTTTCGACTGGATGTCATTCAATTCTGGAAGTTTCAGAGATAATTATGTATTGTGCATAAATTTGTGTTTCAGGGTTTTGAATACATCAGCCGTGGAAATTCATGACTACGTGACGACATTCCCAGCCTACTGGTTTTTCAACGGCCTCCTGTTTGTGCTGCAAATTCTGCACATCTTCTGGACCTACCTCATTCTACGTATCGCCTTCCAAAAGATCCAGCGAGGATCAGTGAGTTTTGTTGATGACTTGCTTGCCCCTTGTGCATGCACTCACCACTGCCACGTTACAATACTGGTGGCTGCATGCACAAATGAATTAGCAGTACTGGTGTTTGCATGCAGCCACCACTGCCACGTTACAATACTGGTGGCTGGTATTTGCATGCAGCCACCACTGCCACATTACAATACTGGTGGCTGCACGCACAAATCAATTAGCAGTACTGGTGTTTGCATGCAGCCACCACTGCCACGTTACAATACTGGTGGCTGGTATTTGCATGCAGCCACCACTGCCACGTTACAATACTGGTGGCTGCACACACAAATGAATTAGCAGTACTGGTGTTTGCATGCAGTCACCACTGCCATGTTACAATATTGGTGGCTGCACGCACAAATTTAATGAATTAACAGTTCTGGTGTTTGCATGCAGCCACCACTGCCACGTTACAATACTGGTGGCTGCACGCTCAAATGAATTAACAGTTCTGGTGTTTGCATGTGCAAGGGGGACAACTTGTTTGACTGTTGCATTGTTTTTTGGCTCAACTGCAAAAGTGAGTCTCTGTACTTGGCCATCCGTCATCTGCCAGCCATCATCTGTCATCTGTAGTAACTTAAATGTTTGCATTTTCTTGGAGACTCTTCAAGCTTCAGTCTTTTAACTTGTTCCAAGGAGATTTCGGCAAAATCTTTCACACCAGTTTGACGAATCTCGCTCAAAGGTCAAACTCACTGAGGATCAATAAATAGGTAACAAATTGCACTGTTTTTAACTTTAAAGCTAAACTTGATGACAAGACTTTCCTCTGCATACTAATTTTCTCAAAGATCAAGGGTCACAAGAGGTCAGCAAATGTGTGAAAATGTGTTTGTTTCCTCAAAAACATTACTGATGCCATTACTACAATGGAACAACCTATGGCTAGCGTAATTTTAGCCCAAAAACTTACGATGTGTACCTTTAGGGCCAGAGAAGGCCGCCAGGGGTGCCGTGACCTGGTACCCGGATAGCCTCCCTTCCCACCCCATAAGGATAACTGCCCGAGCAGCCAAGCCAAACCAGTTCTTTCCTTTAGCTTGCAGCGTATAGACGTGTTCGCTTAGCCCTCTGCTGTGCTATCTACGGCTGTGTATGGTTCAGGCTGTACTTGAATATTTTCGGGCAGTGGTCTTCGTTCCCGGCCTGTGCTTTCGCCTTGCCTTGGAACTTTCCCTGCCCTTGTGTGTTCCTACGGCTGTGTATGGTTCAAGAAGTACTTGGACTTTCGACAGTGGACTTCGTTCCCGGCCTGTGCTTCACCTTGCCTTGGAACTTTTCTGCCCTTGTGTGTACCTACGGCTGTGTTGGTTCAAGAAGTACTTGGACTTTCGACAGTGGATTTTGTTCCTGGCCTGTGCTTTCGCCTTGCCTTGGAACTTTTCTGCCCTGGTTGTAGCGTAGGGTCGTTTTCTTAGATCTCTACTGTGCTACCTATGGCTGTGTATGGTTCATGGAGCCCTTGGACTTTCGATAGCGTGACTTCGTTCCCGGCCTGCGCTTCGCCTTCTGTGACTTTAGGAAGTGAGTGTCACTGGTGCTTCTGTGCCTCGTTGCCAGAAGATAGGTCCCCAGGCTGTGGGAGCGCTGTCCTGCACCGGTTCCGGCATTGAAAGACCTTTACAGCTTGTGCGGTGCCTCTTGGAGCTTCGACCTGGCGTCCGGTGTGCTCCTGCTTCGCTCTCCGGTCAAGTTCGCCGGTTGGACGGCCCGGGACCTTCGTCGAGGACCCAGCCTTCCTCAACCTGGATGCTTCTGGGCCTCTGCCGTGTGGGCGCTTCTTCGTCTTCTTCTTCGGCTACAAGTGCTACCTTCCCCTTCCCCTGGCGAGATGTCCAGGTAAGGTCTCGATGTTTTGCCAGCGCCGTGCCTCTGACGGCGTGCGCCGGCGTCTTTTGCTACATTGTTGCTTGTTATTAAGAAAGCGATATTACTTGGCACAGGATAGTGGGGAAAGGTGAGGAGTGGTGCGCGGTTTTCGTCTAAAGAAACATGGCCATCTGCTATGACCAGTCGCTTCGTTGTTTCGCTCTATGTTGCAGTGGTCAAGTCCGCACCTGCACACGATGTGGCGACTTCCAGTGGCCGAGTGACAAGCATGCGGTCTGCCTCCCCTGCGCTGGTTGTGCTTCGGGCCACACCTGTGATGTCTGCGCTATCTGGGTGGAGGACCATTGGGAAAACCCAGCTGCGGAGCCTTTTGGCGTGACAGAAGCGCCGCCCGCCCGCCCGCAGCCACAAGCATGCTTCGGCCCTGGATCCAGCAGAAACGCACCTACGCTGCCGTTGGGGGACGGCTTACAAAGGCTCCCCCCTTGCGCACCCACTCGCTCGAGTCAGGTCCGCAGCGAGTCCGCTCGCCCCGCTCTGCGGAAAACAAACCCCAACTCTCGACGTTGGGGAACGCCTTTCTCCCCCCTTGCGCACCAGCTCGCTCGAGCCAGGTCCGCAGCAAGCTAGCTCGCCCCGCCTTGCGGAACCCAAGCCTCACAAGACCACCGACAGAACTGGACGCCGCTTTTCCCCGACGCCAGACCCTCGGCTTTTGCGTACGACCCTCGACATGCGGCCCCGGGTTTGCGACCGCCTGGACTCGGCTCCTCGCCCCCTCGCCCACGTACGCCCCCTCGGACTTCGCCGTCCTACACCGGACCCACAGCCCTGCGTCTTCGGTCCTTGCCTCCCGCCGCAAGCTTTCTTCGTTCTCTGCTCGCTCTTCGTGCCCGGATTCGCTCCCCGCTTCAGCTTTGCGGACGTCTCGCCCTCCTCGTCGGTCTTCCCCTCGGGCTGCTCGTCATTCCCGGCTTTGTCTTCCCCCCCCACTCCTTTCCCGGCACCCTTTCCCCACCTTCCCCGCTCCCCTCCCCTTCGTGCCGTCGACCATGTGCTCACCGCCCTCCTTCGCGCGGATGCTCCACTCGTCGGTCTCGCCGGCCGCGCGTTCTCAGTCGCTCGCCCTGGTCTCGCTCCGTCTGGCGGCGGCACCCGCCTCTCCAGCTCCTGGTGCGTCGGCCTCCTGCGCCGCCCGTCGATGTAGATAAAGGCCCTCGGCGTCGCTCCGGAGGATTCCACCTCGGCTCCCTCTACTGTTCCACCTCCGCGCGCGCTCTTCTCGCCCTTGACCCTACGTCCAGGACGACCAGGACGGAGACCCTTCCCTCGCTCGACGGGCCGCGCTTCTGCTGTCTCGTGTCTTCCCCAAGCCCGGACGCCTGCCCCCGTCGCCCGTTTGGACGCTGTTCTCCCTCCTAGAGGTTTCGTCCCTGCCACACCCCGAGGTTTCACGGGTTCGTGTTGCCTTCTCCGCTCCTGCAGCAGGGTTCCGGCTCCGACGCAGTTCTCTTCTTCACCGCTGTTCGCTGGCCAGCAGATTGGACATCGCCTTTCAGCACAGCTGGTATGCCGGACACTCGCAGGCCTTGCTTCTGCCCTCCCCACAGTGGATCCTGCCGCTCAGCAGCAGCTGGTGGACTTCGTGCCTCCCGCTGTTGCATCCCCCCCCAGCCTGGAACGGACGGCGATCCTCATCCACAACGGTTAGGGCACCTCCTCGCTCTGGCTTTGGGGAAGAAGTACCGCCTTCCGAGCGGCGTGTCAACGCTTGTCCTCGCTTCGCCGCTGCCGCGCTCTGCGGCCTGCTCGCCGGAATGCTGTGCTCGCCGTCTGCCCCTACCTCCCGCAGGACCTACGGAGACACCTGTGACAGGCTCCGCTCAGCGATTCCTCCTCTTCGGTCCAGAGACCTGGCGGTCGGTGAAAGACGCGATGAGGAACTTTGCCCTGCCCGCGTCATCTCCCCCCGCTTCCGGCCTCCCGCGAGGCCCTGGGTCGCTCCCAGCGGACTGCCGGACCTGCCCAGCACCCACCCTCCCGGCGTCGCCGCCTTCCCCCGCACGTCTCTGCCGCCCGCCCCCCGACCCCGCCTCCTCCCCCGCCTGGCCTTGGCCGGCCACAGGTGGCGTCCGATCATCGACCTTCAGCGCGGCACAAGTTCTTCGCAGCGCCTTCCTCCCCTTGGGGACCGCCAGAGCCCTTCGCGCCACGGTTCATCCTATGGGCTTCGCTGTCAGCCTGGATCTAGTGGACGCCGACGTTCACGTCCGCATGCATCCGGCTTCCAGACGCCTTCTGCGCTTCGCTTCGACGGCGTCGTTTCCGATTCCGCGCCTTCCCCCTCGGCCGCAACCCCAGCCATGGGTGTTCGGCCGTCTCTTGGACGGCGTCTTCGCCACGGTCAGGCGGGCTTCGTCGAGCCCCTCCTCAAGCTACTTCGACGATCCTGCTCCGGCGCCACCGGTCCGCACCCTCCCGGGAGCAGCAACGGGACGCCTTGCTGGCCTCCTCGACAGCCGCGGCTTCATAGTCTACTTCGGCAAGTCGGATCTCGCCCCGTCCCGCCGCTTCGTGCACCGTGGTATGGAATTCCTTACGGACCTCATCTGGTGTGACTCCCGGACCCGAGGTTCCAGATGTTGGCGAACCTGGCTCATCTTGGTGCACAGGAGGAGACGGTCCCCGCCAGAGTCTGGTTGCAGCTCTTAGGCCTGATGAGCGCGGCTGCGGATCTCCTTCCCTTGCTCGGCTCTACTTGCGCCCGCTTCAACACCTCCTCCGCTGGGCGGTCCCTGCCTGGCTTGCGTCTGGAGTCCCTCTCCTTCGCCTCCCCCCCTCCCCCACTTGTCTCTTGCGTCGATGCCAGCCGCTCCGGCTGGGGTGCACACCTGCTGCCGACGTGCCACGGCTTCCGGCAGATGGACACTGGTCCTTGCGGTCAAGCATTTCAACTGGTTGGAGTTACAGGCGATACGGCAAGCTCTCCTCGCTTGGGAACCGACTTTGGACATCAGGACCTGATCGTCCTTCCGACGACTTCGCTGTCGTGTCCTACATACAGAAGCAGGACGGGACCCGCTCCCCTTCCTCTGCTTTCTTCTTACCAGCGCCTCCATGGGTGTGAGGATCGCCGCGTCTCTCTCCGAGCGAGATACTTCCCCGGCCACCTGTATGTCCTCGCGCCCCCCTCTCCCGGCGCGGTCGGCTTCTCCACACCGAGTGGGCGCTTCGCCCGGACTTCTTCCGGATGATCTGCACCACGTGGGAGACCCCCCTTATCGTTCTTCGCGACAGGGTGGTACCGCCAGCTCCCCCTCATCTCGCCCGTCCCGGACCCCCTAGCCTGGGCGGTCGATGCGCTCCCCCTTCCCTGGGACGGCCCCTGCGCTTCCGCTTACCCTACCTCAGTCCTTGTCCCCAGGGTGCTTCTCTAGCGCAAGGGATGCAACGCGATCCTGTTGCTGATGGCGCCGTTCTGCTGGACCAGATCCTGCACCACCGACCTCCTGAACCTTCCGGCTTCCCACTCCTCGCACGATGCTCAAGCTACCGCACCAGGCGCTCTACCATCCGTGCTCTGAGAGACTCCTGCTACACGCTTGGAGATTGGGCGGCAAGCCCTCGCCGCTAGAGTTTTCTCGAGTGAGGCAGTGGCAGCTATCGCTTCAGGCCGCGGACCCTCGACCCTGCGTGTCTACGAGGGAGAGTACTGGGAGCCTGGTGCGACCTTCCTCGCCTCTCCCCTACCGTTCTGACTTCCTTACTACTGGCCGAGTTCTTCCTCTGGCTCCTCGCCGAACAGCACTTGGCACCGATCACCTTCAGGGGCTACCTCGCTTTGATCGCCGACGCTTACTGGCACCTGGGCCGAGCGGACCCCGGCAAGTGTAAGGACCTCGCTGACCTTATGGCCCGCTTCGGCATACAGCGACCTGCCCTCCGCTCCCTGATTCCACGCTGGGACTTACCCTGGGTAATCAACTGGCTGAACGCTAGCGTTTCGAGCCGCTTTCCCTAGCAAGCCTGGCCAACGCTACGCAAAGACTTGCTTCTGCTCGCCATAGCCACAGCCTCCAGAGTGAGTGAGCTGCCTGCGCTCTCCGCGCGCCCGCCTGCCTGTAGTGCAGGTCGGATGGCTCCGTGCAGCTACTAACGGACCCGGCCTTCTTGGCCAAGAACCAGTCCCCGTTGGCAGCCCCCCAGGTGTTCACTGTACGATCACTGAAGCCGATCGACCCCAACAAGGAAGTCAGACAACAGGACCCGGTGAGAGCCTTATGCGTGTACCTACGCCGAACCAAGCCGCTCCGCCAGGGACGCACCCGCCTCTTTCTCTCTGTCCCCAGGTAGACAAGACATCTCAGCCCAGACGATCTCTCCCTGGCTAAGATGGGTGATACACTTCGCCTACCAGGACCTCTGCCCCGACGCTGCCAAGCGACTACACTGCCGGGCCCACGAGGTCAGAGCCATGGCTGCTAGCGTCGCATCCGACCGCAACCACGCTGTCCGAGACAGTCTGGCTGCCGTAGGCTGGCGGACCGAGTCGACCTTCACCCGGTTCTACCTCCGTAACCTGGTTGGCCAGCCAGACAACCTGGCCCTGGTGGGGGACATCGCAGCAGTGCAACACTCCCTCCCGGCACCTTCGGTGCCGTTGGTAATCCTTTAGCTAAAATTACCAGGAGCTTGCGCCGGGGAGGACGGGGCTTGCTAGCTCAGTCAGTCGCTGGGTTACGCGGCACCCTCCTCCTCTTCGCCATTCTCCATTGTAGTAATGGCATCGTTAATGTTTTTTGAGGAAACAAATTAATTTTTCTCTAAAATGTATTTTTTCGAAAAATACTTACCGATGCCATTACTCGGATGGCCCTTCCACCTGCCCTGCTTGCCGCTCGCCAGCTAAAGGAAAGAACTGGTTTGGCTTGGCTGCTCGGGCAGTTACCCTTATGGGGTGGGAAGGGAGGCTACCCGGGTACCAGGTCACGGCACCCCTGGTGGCCTCCCTTGACCCTAAAGGTACACATTGTAAGTTTTTGGGCTAAAATTACGCTAGCTATAGGTTGGAACCCTCTCTAGAAGAGATTTCAACATCATCATGGGCGATTTCAACGCCAAGGTCGGCAGCGATAACAGGGGCTTCGAGGAGGTTATGGGGCAGCAGGGTTTGGGAGTAATGAACGATAACGGAGAGAGATTTGCAGACCTATGCACCATAAGCAACCTTGTCATAGGCGGCACAGTCTTCCCGCACAAGCGCATCCACAAGGCGACATGGGTATCACCGGACCATTTAACCGAGAATCAGATCGACCATGTGTGCATCTCGAGAAGGTTCCGAAGATCTCTCCAGGACGTCCGAGCGAAGAGAGGAGCCGACGTTGCTTCAGACCACCACCTGGTTGTTGCCAGAATGAAACTGAAGCTGAAGAGGATCTGGACCGGCGAGACCTGTCAGCGCCAGAGGTTCAACACTATGCTGCTGAAAGATTCAGGCAAGCATGAGGAGTACAGACTCGCCCTCTCCAACAGGTTCCAGGTTCTCCAAGAGCTTCTGGACGAAGGAACCATTGACGAGCAGTGGAGAGGGGTGAGAGACGCAGTAACTGCAGCATGCAAGGAGGTGTTGGGATACAGGAAGCACACTCACAAAGAGTGGATAACACCAATGACACTCGAGAAAGTAGTAGATAGAAGAAGAAAGCAGAAGTAAACAACAGCCGCACAAGAACAGAGAAGGCCCGCGCTCAGGAGGCATACACAACAGCCAACAAAATAGTAAAGAATAGCATCAAGGCAGACAAGAGAAATTTTGTAGAGTCACTGGCATTAGAAGCAGAGGAGGCAGCCCGACATGGAAACATGAGAGAGCTCTACAACACCACAAAAAAGCTTTCAGGGAAGTTTGCCAAGCCAGAGAGGCCAGTAAAGGATAAACAGGGAAGAGCCATCCAAGGAGAGGAGGGACAGAAGAATAGATGGAAGGAGCACTTTGAGGAGCTCTTAAATAGACCAGCTCCACAAGACCCACCAGACATTCAGGTAGCTGAGAGAGACTTGCCGATAGACTGTAGCGAGCCCACCAAGGAGGAGATCCGGAAAGCCATCAAACAGCTCAAGTCGGGCAAGGCAGCCGGACCCGACAGTATACCGGCAGAAGCGCTAAAGGCGGATACTGAAACCATAATCGAGATGCTCCACCCCCTCTTCAGGAAAATCTGGCAGAGAGAACAAGTACCAGCAGAGTGGAAGGAGGGTTACCTGGTCAAGCTGCCAAAAAATGGAGACCTCAGCAACTGTGCCAACTATAGAGGAATCACCCTACTGTCTGTCCCAGGCAAAGTCTTCAGCAGGATCCTACTCAACAGGATGAAGGACACAGTGGACCCCCAACTTCGAGATCAACAGGCGGGCTTTCGCAAGGACCGATCATGCACTGACCAGATCGCCACGCTGCGAATCATCCTGGAACAGTCGCTAGAGTGGAACTCGTCCCTCTACATCAACTTCCTTGATTACGAGAAGGCCTTCGACAGCGTCAACAGAGCCACCTTGTGGAAGTTGCTGAGACACTATGGAGTACCTGAAAAGCTCACCAACATCATCAGGAACTCCTATGAGGGACTGACCTGCAGAGTGATCTGTGGAAACCAGCTCACCCACGCCTTCCAAGTCCGGACAGGGGTGAGACAGGGGTGTTTGCTGTCACCGTTCCTGTTCCTTCTGGCCATCGACTGGGTCATGACGACATCCACAGCACAGAAGCGAAATGGCATCCAATGGACACTTTGGACCCAACTGGACGACCTGGACTTTGCAGATAACCTAGCCCTGCTCTCGCACACCCAACAACAGATGCAAGAAAAGACAAACGCAGTGGCAGTGAACTCCGCAAGGCTAGGCCTGAACATTCACCGTGGAAAGAGCAAGGTGCTGAAAGTCAACGCTGCCAGTGGAACGCCCATCACACTGGAAGGCGAGGCGCTAGAAGAGGTGGAGAACTTCACCTACCTCGGCAGCATAGTCGACAAGAAGGGTGGGACGGATGCTGACGTGAAGACCAGGATAGGCAAGGCCAAGGCAGCATTTCTCCAGCTAAAGAACGTCTGGACTTCAAGAGATCTGTCGGTCAACACCAAGATCCGACTGTTCAACACCAATGTGAAACCAGTACTCTTCTAGGGAGCAGAGACCTGGAGGACCACAGTGTCGACCACCAAGAAAATACAGACGTTCATCAACAACAGTCTGAGAAGGCTCCTCGGGATACGCTGGCCGGACAAAATCAGCAACGAGGAATTGTGACAGCGGACAAAGCAGAAGCCTGCAGAAGTGGAGCTTCAACAACGCCGCTGGAGATGGATAGGTCACACACTACGCAAGCCAGCAACCAACACCACAAAGCAAGCCCTAAGATGGAACCCACAGGGAAAAAGGAAGAGAGGTCGGCCACGAAACACCTGGCGACGTGACCTGGAGACAGATGCCAAGAAGATGGGCCACACCTGGGGACAGCTGGAGAGACTCGCCCAGGACAGAGACGGCTGGAGGGACCTTGTCGGCGGCCTATGCCCCAGGGGGGGGTGATGGGCGTAAGTATAGGTTGTTCCATTGTAGTAATGGCACCGGTAAGTATTTTTCGAAAAAATACATTTTAGAGAAAAATTAATATTTCTTGATAGTTGGATTTTATCTGCACTTTGGCAAACTGCTGAATCAAATTTTGCACAAAGATAGATGATAATTAAGCCTTCTTTACATGATTGCTTTTGATTTACCACTTGTGAAGGTCAAGGGTCAACGGAGGTCAATAAATGTGTGAAAAATGTACATTTGTGGACAAAATATAGAATGTCACACATGCTGTGACCAACTCTATATTACACAAAACTTGCTTAAGTGATCTTTTCAAAAGATAACGTCACACGTCAAAATAATTATGAGGTGAGTTCATTCACATGAGCATGAGGGCTTTGCCATTCTTGCTTTTCTTCAAATCCTTGATTATGTACTTCTGCACAGGATCTCCCAACAAAATCCTGTGAAGATTAGTGAGTGGCCGCTATCATAGGATTGTTTAGATATGGCCCTGGCTCATTTTTACCATCAAGAAGTTGTGACGCTCCAAATCCAAAATTAAATTCCATATTTTTAAAGGTACAGACATATGACACATCAAATTTAAAACAAGATGCCACATCCTGTGGTATTGTGTGTGTTGAGCCTTTATTTCTGCTATTTCACTGCACAAATGAGCATTGTGTACATAACCATTTACACCATCACAAAAGTTTACTACACATATTCCCACAGCAATAATGCCAAGAAGCTCATACAAAAAGCATCTTGACAAGATTGTTCAGTAATCTTATCGGCTAGAGTGACAGCAAAGTTTTCGGACCCCAAAGAAAGTGAACATTCTTAGAAGAAGAAATTGTACATAACAACATTTTCAATTTTCAAAAGAAAATGATCTCTCTAATACACAATGCCTGGTAAGACCATTACCTAACAGAACAAATACAATGATTGTAATGCTTACTTTCACTGCTAAAAAAAAACCCGGCTTTCAATGTAAGTAGTATGAAAAATAGGCAGGCCGTGATAGACAAATCTATTTTGTGTAAATAAGACACTTTGGTTCACATGCGAAGCAAAAGTAAGTATGTTGTGGGCCAGTGGTCGTCTATTGTCTGTCTTCCGTCCATGGTAAACTTTAACGTTGGCATTTTCTTGGAGACTAGACAGGTTTGCAAACTTTTCAATAAAACAATTGAATCTTTTTTATGAAAAAAAAGGTATGATTCGGTCAATTGTGACCTGTAAGCCCTAGGTGTGAAAATCAGATAATTTCTGCAGCACTTTTTTCGGAGTTATTTTTAAAACAGCTACCATAACTTTGATTTTTTTTGGTTTAAAAAAAACCCTATCTTTTCATTAATACTTGCATGATTTTTCATAAACAGTGTTTGCATAAACCTGCTGTTTGTCCTGGCTCTTGGGTAGGATTAGGTCAAAATTGTGACCTGTAAGCCCTAGCCGTGAAAATCAGCAAGAAAATTGCAAAGTTTGAAACTCTAATACTAAAATGTTAGTACTGCAATGAGTGATATATAACATCGAGTCCTCACAATGAACACGGCGGTGTGGTTCTAATGATGTCATGACGTGATGCTTGAAGTGACGTCATTTCGCTGCACTTGCTATTATTCTTCTTCAGAATAGCTGTCAGACAGACAGACAGCAGAGCTTACAAATGGCTGGAATTGCCCTGTGTCCATCTTTATTTCTGTGTGCCATTGTGTGTGGATCAGAGGGTGGGTTAGAGTACAGATGGATCAGAAGGATAAGCTTGAAAATAGGAACAACTTTGTTTCGTATCGCTGGCATATTATTGTGACATCGAGTGACCTAGGCATCCATTCAGAAAAATTGATCGTATCACACGTTTTAAGCGACACAATTTCAGAACCAAAGACTTTTCAGAGACTACAGACTCCTGCTGTGCTGGTAGGCACCAAATTTTCATTGCAGTTGACCGATAAATCACCTTACCAATAGCTGTGTCACAAAATCAGCGGTCACACGCTGCACCAAAAACTCGAAAAAGAAAATAAAATTCATCAATTAATACAATTTTTGGGGACAAGTAAAAAATCTCTGCAAAACTTCCACTTTTCACCTGAAAGAAGCCGTCATTACTTTTAAACTTTGACAAGTCTAAAGTACTTTAGTCTCGGCTGAAAATTTGCGGGTGCAGAAAACGGGCCCTCGAGGGTAAATCTGAGCCAAGGCCATATATTTGTGGTTTGTAAGTTTCTGTGCCGGAAGTATGTTTAGAAAGTCTACATGCCCCGTGCTGAGAACAAATTTTATTGGCATGTTTTGACTCAGGTGTGAAGCAAAAGTGAGCCTATGTTCTGGGCAATCTGTCAGTCTGGCGACCGTCTGACATCCTTTGTCCGTGGTAAACTTTAACATTGGCATTTAATCTGAGACTATTCAAGCCGCATCATCAAACTTGGCCCAAGGATACTTTGTGGCAAGACCTTTCTAAACATACCAATTTCATTGACTTCTCTCAAAGGTCAAGGTCACAGGGTAGTAGGAAATTTATGTCTAAAATATGGCTTTGACAAAATTTGTTTTTTCACAAATATTATTCACAACTTCCAACTCAGACTTGGTACAAAGATACCTAATGGTAAGACCTTTATATGCATACTAATTTGGATGACCCATGGGAAAGGAAAAGGGTCACTAGATCAGGAAATAGGTAAAAAATAGCCATGTTTTGACAAAAGATGTTTTTTCTCAAATACTTTACATAACTTCAGACCCAAACTTGATACAGAGATACCTGTTGATAAGACCTTCCTATGCATACTAATTTGTATGATCCCTTGGAAAGGTCAAGGGTCACGAGATCGGGAAATAGGTCACAAATAGCTGTTTCTTGAGAAAAATAGTGTTTTATTTGACTACTAGTTACAACTTCAAGCCCAAACTTGGTCCAGAAATACCTGATGGCAAGACCTTCATATGCAATCTAATTTAGATGACCCCTCGGAAAGGTCAATGCTCACAAGAGATTAGCAAATGATGTGAAAAAAGTAGCATTGTAGCTTTTATCAGCACTTTTGCAAAACTTTCCAACCAACTCTGGCAGAAAGGTAGCTGATAAGACGTTTCTATACATACTATTTTGTTTCAATACTCGCAAAGGTCAAGGGTCATAGGAGACTGACGAAAGTGTGAAAAATACACACATATTTAGAAACATGGATTTTGCAAGTACAAAAGACAACCCTTATATTAGAACTGGATCATTCATGCAGGTGAGCCTTAACCCTTTGAACCCTGAGTAAATAACAAGTCTATATACCCTTCAGCCCTGAGTAAATAACAAGTCTATATACCCTTCAGCCCTGAGTAAATAACAAGTCTATATACCCTTCAGCCCTGAGTAAATAACAAGTCTATATACCCTTCAGCCCTGAGTATATAACAAGTCTATATACCCTTCAGCCCTGAGTAAATAACAAGTCTATATACCCTTCAGCCCTGAGTATATAACAAGTCTATATACCCTTCAGCCCTGAGTATATAACAAGTCTATATACCCTTCAGCCCTGAGTATATAACAAGTCTATATACCTTTCATCCCTGAGTATATAACAAGTCTATATACCCTTCAGCCCTGAGTAAATAACAAGTCTATATACCCTTCAGCCCTGAGTATATAACAAGTCTATATACCCTTCAGCCCTGAGTAAATAACAAGTCTATATACCCTTCAGCCCTGAGTATATAACAAGTCTATATACCCTTCAGCCCTAAGTATATAACAAGTCTATATACCCTTCAGCCCTGAGTAAATAACAAGTCTATATACCCTTCAGCCCTGAGTAAATAACAAGTCTATATACCCTTCAGCCTTGAGTAAATAACAAGTCTATATACCCTTCAGCCCTGACTTTATTTGAGAAATTTCTGTTGAAAATGGGTGTGCACTGTAAAATATTTGTAAACAATACTTTACAACAGATATCCCCATATAGGTATATATGTACAGATTTGCCATTGGATGGACTACCGTTTTATGGATTCGACCACACTGTGTCACATGTGTCGTAATGCCTGGTGACAAAAATAGTGACAGGTGACAATAAACTTGAAAAAAATGTCTTTCGTGCATAACAGGTCGCTGGTACTTAACATGTATCATTAAATAGGGCGTCTGTTACTGTGACAGGATGTGTCCATGCATTTCCAGCATGCTGATACAACGTAAGGCCCCTACCTTGTCACCAGATGTCAATGTTTACACCTGCCACTGATAAGGTATATCCACAGTCTAGACAACATGTAATAAGCGGCGTCGAATGATGATCAGTGTGTCTGTGTTGTGTCTAGTACACGATCGGATGGAAGTACCAGTGTTGTAAAGACTATACACGTACTACACATGTGACCAATGTGTGTCATTGGGTGTCCACAGAGTCACCTACAGGTGCACCAAGGTGTGGCATCAAAAAACGGAATATCAATTAGAACCTCCAAATTCAGCCTCAGAATCAAGCTGTAAGTAATTGCCGTTGTCAGTGCCTCAAACAGCGATCGCTCCAGCTGACACTGCCAACACATGGTTATGCTGCCACACAGTAGATAGGTACACATGTTCCAATGTGAAGCTATCTGTTGTTGAAACCATGTCTCCAAACACAAAATTGTATCACTCCGAATATCTACACATCCACTCGCCATTCCGACCGCAATTCCCACGCTAGCGCTGCAAAACTGACCGCATACCACAGACGAACGTACGTGACCCTGTCAGTGTAAACAGGATGTGCCAGTTTGAAGGGCGAGGTCACCACACGCGCAGCGAGGCTCACGCGTCACCGGGCGTGCGATACAAAACACCTGAAACCGCTGTAGCAGTTTCCCGGGCTGAAGGGTATATGAGGCCGCAAACTGCTACAGCGGTTTGCCGGGTTCAAAGGGTTAAGAGCTTTGCCATTCTTGTTTACTAATTTGGGGTTTTAATCTTGATTTGTAAATGGCTTACTTTCTGTCAACAGAGTATATAACCTAATGAGTTTCAGTTCATTGTGAACGTGTGTACATACTACAAGCAATCACATACAGTGCACATGTGCAAAGTGACAAGACTATCCAACACTAACCTAACTTCCTCTTCTCCCACAGATAGAAAAAGATGAGCGAAGCGAGTCTGAGTGCGAGATTGAAGATCCATCAACTGATGATGAAAGTGAAACCAGCCCCAATGCCAGTCGGCCTGTGACAAATGGCAGCGTCCCTAATATGCCCCGATCTCGGCACACCATGTCCTCCAAACAGGAAACTTGAAGACCGCTATCTTGATGTTTTCTTCTATTTTTTTTTTTCTTTTTTTTTTTTTTTTTTTTTGGGGGGGGGCCATCTTTGTTGTCATCTCAAGTAACTTTTTCACTCTTGTGACACAGACCTTTGGGGGCATTTTCTTTGCATGTGAACTTCCCAGTAGGGAGGCAGGCATCTTCTAACAACTCTATTTATAAAAGATGGATGGACCACAATGCTTCAAGGATTCTGCCAGATTAGTGTGGCAGATGAAAATATGCCAGGCTAATCTGGCTTTGCCCTTGAACTGCACTACCCTTGAACTACTGGTGTCAGGCTAATCTGGCTCTACTTATGAAATATGATGGTCAATCCATGTCCGTCTGTAGTTGTCATGGCTGAATGATGTTAAACTTTGCTGCCGTCATGTTGTGTGTGAGTTAATTATGTGTATTCATGTGCGCTGTCACTCACTGTAATTTATTCCTAGAATGTTGGGTGTTGCTGTATTTGTTGTCGGCTTTTTTAGTGCACTGGGCTCAGATCATCTTAAAATCATGTTCACAGTTTTTGCAGTGTATCATCAGTTTTGTCTGAAATAAATATTTGTATGATCACACAAGGCAATGCACCAGCACTTTGTTTTAATGTACAGCACCATCTCATGGTTGTTTTCTTCTTTGTTTCCTTCCCCTGTGGGTCTTTCCAAGTATGAAGTATGTGTACTATTTCTTTGTTTTGACTTATTCGACATGCAGCATGAACCCGCATATCCAAATGCTGCATGTCTCAAATTTGTTAAAACACCAATTAATGCGAATCGGTTTGAAGTGAACTTGTATGAAGGATATTTGTGTACTTACTGTACCTATTGTACTTATTGCGTTCAGCTTTTTTATTTATTTATTTTTTTAATTTCATTTTTATTTATTTATTTTTTTAAATTTTATTTTTATTTTTTTATTTATTTATTTTTATTTTATTTTATTT
Source organism: Semisulcospira habei (assembly GCA_036245525.1). Classification (NCBI taxonomy): domain Eukaryota; kingdom Metazoa; phylum Mollusca; class Gastropoda; family Semisulcospiridae; genus Semisulcospira; species Semisulcospira habei. The sequence goes on along the minus strand of BTPG01000002.1, from coordinate 276,544,614 downwards.
TTGTTGGGGGGGGGGGGGGGCGGGGCGAGTAGGAGACTTTTTCATCCCCTGAATCGTTATATTTGCTGGGTCGGTTGCTTAATTTATTATTCTCATTTTCTTTCATACAAAAAGTATGTTTACAAAAAAGACATTTAACGCAGAAAGGTACCAAGAAACAAAACTGAGCAATTAAAGTAAATAAACTGTTGGACAGTAACACTCGCACATGTTGAAGTAAATTTCACAGGCAGAGTATAAAACTGCAGCTATAATATCACCACAGTTTTCACCTTATTTGTGACTTGTAGAGGTTTCCACATTAGATGAAGGATAATTGTCTGAGTCATGAAATTTTACTGGATTCTTGAAAATTACACCTGGTGAATCGTCTTCAATGGATTCTCAGTACATGTGTTTCAATTAAACACAGGGAGTGATTTCAGTTAAACACACGGAGTGATTTCAGTTTCACCTGTCAACAGTTAACCCGTTCAGTGCTGAGATAACTTGGAACACCACCCAACTGCAAGTGGTGTAGATCCACATGACACTCTGCAGTTGTGGGCACATGAACAGCTAGGCCCCGATACCACTTGGTATCCTTGTTCATGGGACATCTGGGCTTTCTTGGTGTTGATTTAACTCATTGTACCCCAAGACCCAAATCCCCAAATTTTGCCGTTGTCCTCTGAAGCCTGCAGTACAGGACACAATTTGACCATGATAGTTCAAGGGTGATGCCAGAATAGCTTGGCGCCCATTGGCGCCAAGCTATTCTGGCATCACCCTTGAACCATCATGGACGATACATATCTTGCTGTGGTGTGTCCGGGGTAGAATGAGTTAAGAGGAAACATAGTCTACGTCATGTGGCACTCAACAGGTTAAACACTTTTCCCCACCATTCATTTTCATTTTACATTGTCTTTTTCTTTTTCTTTTTTTTTTAAAGATCACCAAATGTATGAATCATTAAATTTATGCTGGTTTAACTTAACAAAATTAATTAGCATCTGTCTTCCAGCTTTCAACTCTTTGAAGGTTATGAGCAATTTTTGGCTCACGTGCAAAGCAAAATTGAGTCAGTGTTCTGAGTCGGTGGGCGTTCATCCGTCTATACTAATTTGGTTGAGCCCTCGGAAAGGTCAAGGGTCACAAGAGCTCAGGAAATGGATCCAAAGTATCCATATTTTGACAAAAGATGTTTTTTTCTCAATTACTATTTACAACTTCAAACCCAAACTTAGTACAGAGATACCTGATAGTAAGACTTATCTATGCATACTAATTTGGATGACAAATGTGTATAAAATACCAATTTTTGGGATAGAATTGTAGTTATTATTAACGTTTTTGCAAACTTTTGAATCAAATTTGGCACAAAGGTAGCTGATGATAAGACCTTCCTATGTATGCTAATTTAGTCAACTCATCGCAAAGGTCAAGGGTCATGGGGGTTTCACAGATGTGTGAAACTGATTAAATTTTGAGAAAACAGATTTTGTTGGTGCCGACGCCATCCCATTACTTATTGTCACACGTGTGGATCGGTCTTACATGTGAGCCATAAGGGCTTTGCCTTTCTTGTATCTTGTTGTTGAGGTATTCTTGCAGGCATCATCTCAACACTTAGTGCTATTGACAGTCAAAGGGTTAACCAACTATTTCAATTTGACATGAGTGTAATCAACAAAAAGCATGCAATCACAATCAAAACGCTCTGTATTGTGTAATAATCTATTCTTTCACCCTGTTATAATTCACCCTGTTATAATTTTTGCTGAGAATATCTTCTGCAAGAACTTTTAGGGTCTTTTAAATGTTAAGAATAATACATTTGTCATTTTGTTTGAATGGGTTTGGCCTTTTCATCAGGTAAACAGGAACATTTTCAAAGTGCACATAGTACATTTCAGTGCAAAGGCTTTTCCATTTGAATCATGCATGTTTCTCATTGTCTACTCAAATACAACTGGTGTGTAACGCAGCTTCATTTGCCATATCCAGGGTGCACTTTGCTTGCTGAAAGTTGCCAGTAAAATGGATTCTCAGTGTTGTCTTACCTGAGCAAAGAATTTTCTATCCTTTTCACAATCCATGTCAGTGGGCACACGCAACAGGACTCTTTTACGGCACTAGAGAGAAGTGTGCCGCTGTCCCTTGTGCACGATAGAGGAACTCTTTTACGGCACTAGAGAGAAGTGTGCCGCTGTCCCTTGCACACGATAGAGGAACTCTTTTACGGCACTAAAGAGAAGCGTGCCGCTGTCCCTTGCGCACGATAGAGGAACTCTTTTATGGCACTAGAGAGAAGTGTGCCGCTGTCCCTTGCGCACCATAGAGGAACTCTTTTACGGCACTAGAGAGAAGTGTGCTGCTGCCCTTAGCGCACCATAGAGGAACTCTTTTACGGCACTAGAGAGAAGCGTGCCGCTGCCCATTGCACACGATAGAGGAGCTCTTTTATTGCACTAGAGAGAAGTGTGCTGCTGCCCTTAGCGCACCATAGAGGAACTCTTTTATGGCACTAGAGAGAAGCGTGCCACTGTCCCTTGTGCACCATAGAGGAACTCTTTTACGGCACTAGAGAGAAGCGTGCTGCTGTCCCTTGCGCACGATGGAGGAACTCTTTTACGGCACTAGAGAGAAGAGCAGAGAAGTCTTTCATTGAACAACATTGAAACCTTAAAAAAGTTGAGCGAGTCCTATTGTGCAGCATTGTCGTCAGACACACAACGTTTATAAAGGACATACAATATTGTCAACTATTAACCAGACATACAATATTGTCAACTATTAACCATTTATTTACCTGGTCAAGGTTGTTTTAAACATCAAACTTTTCAATTTGATACACTTTGATAACAATTATCGAGAGTTTTTTGGACATGAAATACAAACTGTGTGCTTGTCTGTGATTTTTTACCTTGAGGCTTCTAGCTTCAAGCCGCAAAATAACAACAGCACATAAATAACAGAGCGTGCATGGTACTTGATGAATGCTTAGATTTGATAACTTGATAAGATTTGTGTGTTCGAACGTTGTTGGTCTCACTTACTTCAGTCATTTTGATTTTACGTATTTATGAGTACTGTGTCTAGTTAACACAAAATCCTTTATTTGGGTTTTGTGGAAATAAGTTACCAATTCCAGTACGCTAAGGCCATCGGGCCGTGGGCCTGCACACGACCCGATAGCTTTTTGCGTTGTGGGACTGGTGTAGTTTGTAGTCACTCTCTTCTGTGATGTACATGCTGTCTCAGGATGTCCGATGTGTCAACTGGCCATGTTCACAAAGCAAATCAGACCACTATGCAGTGCTTCAGCCAGCACCTTTCATCTGCAAGGGGTGCAGATTCTCATGAACTTCTGCTGTTGCAGGACTTTTGAAAAGCTATTCCTCTGCTGTTGCAGGACTCATGACAAGCTATTCCTCTGCTGTTGCAGGACTCATGAAAAGCTATTCCTCTTCTGTGGAAGGACCTGCTTCAGTTTCATTAGATGAAGATGAAGGAATTCATTTGGGATTTGTCTGTGATTGTACAGTTTTGGTTGGCAATTTTTTTGCTTTGGGGTTTGGCATGCATTTTTTTCTAATTTTTGTCCACTGAATGGACTGAACCACATTGCATTCTGCAGCAGTGGACAGAAAATCACTTATGTCGTCAAGTGTTCCAAATTATTTTTTTCATGTTCTATCTCTGTTTCTTGAATGCTTTTTTTTTTATGGTGTATCTGCTGTTTTAGTCTTGCTTTTGGTGAGATGGCCAATGTTTCACGCATTCAGTATCATTACATGTGTGCTGGTCTGTAATTTTAGGCCTTCCGACTTGAAGTCAATAGACCTAAAGTTACAGGCGACTGCAGGCTATGATACATATCATCTTGTCTTTGTGTCTGAGCTTTCACAGTACGCTTACATGTTTATGCTTATTGACATTTATGACTAGCATTGTGTGCCTGACCCCAGTGTTTATGCTTATTGACATTTATCACTCGAGCATGTGGCTGACATCTGCTTGAAGACCTTTAGCTCACAGGAATGATGCTGAATCAGGGTGACAGGTACCACTTACCCTCCTCAACGCGTTGTGTCGAGGTACTAACACCACTTGTATAGTTTAACATTTTGTGAATGGTTTGTGTGACTGACTGCATTTTCTGGACTGTAATTTTGTTCATGTCATGAAATTGTATATATATATATATATATATATATGTGCATGTTTTTTGTTTATTTTTGCATGAACTGTCTTATTCTCCTCCTCTCCCATTCCCCAAATGAAAACCCTCTCAATTTTGGGTTTGTAACAGATACCGTAGCAATACATGAAGTGTTGTGTTGAATCCATCCCCTGCCCCCTTATTTATCTGCATGTTAATTTACAGTATATCAGGAATATATGTACTATTTAACATACGATAAACAGTGGGAATAGTTTCTTTTTGTATTTTATGTTTGACTGCTGTTAGTGTTAGCTGAAATAAACCAATCACACAAAATACACTTACAGTAGTCTTGGATTTTAGCTTCTAAGTTCAGTCTTTAAAACAGTGTTTCAGACTAGAGGGGTGTTCATATGATCAGCATTTATGACTTCTGGCAATGGCAGGGAATAATAATGGCTACCAGGTAGCTACAGTGTTCATTTTGATTGTAAAAAAATTGTGCTCACAATTTTGTTCAGAGTGCACTTGTTAGAAATATAAACCAGTTTCCTTTTGTGTGTGTGTTGCTAAATCAACCACATAGAATGATAGTTGCTTTTCTTTTTGTCTATCTCTGTGCTATGTTCTTTTGGGTTAATGTCTAAAAATGTTTCTTACTGTTGTTTTATTGACATCACTTTCAAAATTTCTGTCGCCATAATACCATGCGCTCGTTTCAAGGTTGTTACTGCGTTACTTTCTGCTACATTCCCATTTTTCTCTGTGGTCTCATACGAACTGTCAAGGATATATTAATAAAATCTTTACTGATAAAACATTCTCTTCCTTATTGAATGAATTTGTGTGCCCGACTGTGATTTTCAACCTTATGGATGTAGGCTGTATGGTTTCAAAATCACAGATCAGCACACATTAATTGTTGACTCTGCACACAATGGTTGATTCATGTTTGCACATTTGCAGTGATCCTTTTTTTTTTTCATGTTTAATGAATTTTAGTGTTTTAACTGTTCTGCCAGTAATTCAAGACTCAACACTGTAATTGCAGCTTGGTTAACCCATTCAGACCTGACACCCTACAGCAGGAGATAGGTCGGTCGATCCATCTCCTGCAGCTGGTGCATAGTCATTAGATGACGCCTCCAAAATACGGCCGTTGGGCTGAATGAGTTAAATACAACATTATCTACACATGTATCATTGAGACACATTATGTGCATCTTATTTTATTAACAAATACTTAATTTTTGTCCATTTGTTAATTTGTATAGGTTAACCACAGTAAAAGGGTTATCAGTGTTGGAAAACAAAATCTCTTCAGGATGGAAAGTACAAATAGTTATTTTTTGTCCATTTGTTAATTTGTATAGGTTAACCACAGTAAAAGGTTCGTCAGTGTCAGGAAAACAAAATCTCTTCAGGATGGAAAGAAGGAAGAAAAAAAGGATTTTATGATTAATTTTCTCAGGACAGTGACTGCAGAGTGTGGATAATAGCGTGTATAGCACAAGTACTTTTTTCCAGTATGATCAAGAGTTTGTGATCACCAAGAGTAAACTTCATACTATTTTTAGTAATGAGTAGAGCAGGAGATTGATCGCTTTTCCCACATTGTTTTGAATAATGTAGACAAACTGGAGAATTTCCTTCAATCATAGGGTATAAATGAACTTGATCTCTTCCAGTAAGAGGTATACACTCTTGTACTTTTTTCCAGTATGATCAAAAGTTTGTGATCACCAAGAGTAAACTTCATACTATTTTTAGTAATTATTAGAGCAGGAGATTGGTCGCTTTTCCCACATTCTTTTGTATAATGTAGACTGAAACTGGAGAATTTCCTTCAGCCGTAGGGTATAAATGAACTTGATCTCTTCCAGTAAGAGGTATACACTCCTGAAAGCCCCCGGTGGTGAGGCTGATGTCAATCTATTCTTCTAGCATCTCATGTTGATCTCTCAGATTAATCTCAAGGGCCAAGTGCAGGTCATTTCAAACAGATGGTAACTGCCAATCAGTCTTCTTTAAATGTATAGCTTTCAGTGATGTCTGATAGCTAGTAACTGCCAACCATATGATTTAAATGTGTAGCTTTCAGTGATGTCTGATAGCTAGTAACTGCCAACCATATGATTTAAATGTGTAGCTTTCAGTGATGTCTGATAGCTAGTAACTGCCAACCATATGCTTTGAGAGAATTTAGCGGCATTTTCAGTCACATTTAACCTTCAGTACACGTCGCCTTTTATTACCTTAACTCATTGTACCCCAAGACCGAAATCCTTAAATTTTGCCGTTGTCCTCTGAAGACTACATTGCAGTGCAGGACACAGATCGACCATGATAGTTCAAGGGTGATGCCAGAATAGCTTGGCGCCCATAGGCACCAAGCTATTCTGGCATCGCCCTTGAACTAACATGGTCAATCCTTATCTTCCGGTGGCGTGTCTGGGGTAGAATGAGTTAATCTTACGTCTTTGGTAGAAATCTCTCCACTGTTGATGTTGTGCAGTCAGTGTAAAGTGTTATGGTCAGATTGACCAGACACCATACTAATATGAATATCAGCATTGTACTACCTTAATCGCGCGGCATGGATAGAAATTGCACCATACAATCGATGTTTGGCAGTCTGTGTAAACTGCATGGTTGAATTTCTACCCACAACATATGACCAAGGGACGTACATTTACACCTTTGTTTTGGGGTTGTTTCTTTAATAGGCAAAAATACTTTCAGAGTACATAGGTTATGTACTTGATGAGATGCTAAAGGCATTTGTATATGTTTGTGGAATAACCATACAAATAACACAAAGTCACAGGTGAAAATAGAACAGCCTGGATATATTTCTACCGCATACATCTAGAATCTTTGCTTGTTGATAACAGTTGGGTTTTTTTTTTTGCGATGATTCCTGTAGGAATCATCATGACAAAAACCACTACAGACATGCTAAAGGTTATATATTCTTGAAGAAAACACTGTGAAGATTATGGTTGGCAGTTCCTCGCTATTTAGAAGTTGGCTACAAATTGACCTAGGTTCTATAGAAGAGGTTGCTAAAGAAAGCACAGTGCTCCAGTGCCTGGACACCAAATGAGCCCTTATGTTTAGGTTATTGTACTATTTGTGGTCATAAACTCTTGTGTAATTGGACAGGATGAATCATGCACCAGCTAACTACATTATAAATAGCTTAATATCATTGCCTTGATTGCAATACTTGCACACTTTCAATGCATACAGTTCAGCTTATACTGGTACCTGAGTGTGCCTGTCAAACACTTATTTAAATTTGCACGGACTAGTCAAAAGCTCAGATTTTCTCTCCAGTGGAGAATGCACTCGACGCGTACGTGTGTGCATTAACATGTCTTGTTGATTTATTTTGCCGTTTATGCTTATACACCACACTGCTTATACAGGCACTGATTTGGTGGTTGTTTTTTTGTGTTTGCATAGACTGTTTTTTGTACACTGCTGGATTAATGTGTTTGTTTTTTTGTTTTGTTTTTTAATTTTATAAACCAGATATTAAAGTGATTATCTTTAGTGAAGGTATGCATGTATGATAATGCTGGAATCATCAAAATAAGATAGAAATTGTACATAGTTTGTGTGATCTTTTTCTACAGGTGACTAGCTTCCTTTGTATCTTCACAGATGTACTGATAAAACAAAAGAAAGGGAACATATTTGTAAATTCAGTTGTAAGACAAGAAACATGTCTCTTTTTATCTTGACATACGCACAAGCAGAGTGAACATGTCTTGTGCTGTACCACAAGATGATGATCTGTCTTTGCGGTACACAATCTTTTACTGCTTCTTTAACTGTTTTATTGAGAAATGCCTGGAGAGATGTAGGGGCGAATTTACCCCGCTCTTCCCTACGTGCTTGCATTTGTGTGCTGGTTTGTGATTTGGGACCTTATAGCTGAAGGCCGTAAGGTCTCGAATCACAGACCACGTGTGTAACTGGCTTGATTGGGACTAGTCTGAGCATAATAGGTTGGCTGTGCATTTTTGGGACACTGGCGCCTGTACGCCTTTTGTATTCTCTCTCTCTCTCGCTATCTCGACCGTCACTTGTAATACTACAGACATGATTTTCTTGCCGCGTTATTGCTTTTAGCCTTGTGCATGCAGCCATCGGTACTGCTACAGTAACAGTGGCTGCGTGTACAGGGTTGATGAGTGTATGCCTACTTTGTATCCATTAACTCATTCGCGGCTAGCCGCATGCGGATGCGCGACATAAGCCATAGTGCATAAGCCGCGCATCCTGATGCGGCCGCCCGCGAATGAGTTAACATTGTCAAAGTACTTTTTTCAGCAACCAGACCCAAAATGTGACCGCCATGCGTGTAAAACGCATAGAAACTTCCAAGAAAGAAAGAAACGCACTTAGGAAGGGCACGTGATACTTGTCCTTTCTGAGCGCGTTTCTTTCTCTTGTTCTCGAGAAATGTTATTACTTTTTCAGCGGTGCATATTGACAGTTTTAGGGACTCGTTATCTGTTTTCAACAGTTTGTGGTTTACAGCGAACTGACCTGATGGTTGTGGCTATTCAATGCCATGAAATACTTGAGCACAAATTGTTTTGCATTGTTGTTTAGCTTCAAGATCGCTGTGGAATTCAATGGAGTACATGTGTGCACAATGTAGCCGCCTAGTAAAGCATGTTTGTTTCTAGATTGTGATGTAAGAAGGCATGTGAAGTACATGAACTAACCAAAAAAAATAAATAAATAAATTAGAGTATTAAAACAGACATGCAGTTGGCAAGTATTATACACTAGATCAGCGCATGTCAATTAATGAAATAGTTTTGTTTTTTTAAGTATGCTGGCACATGCAAATAGAATAGCTTCCCTCTCCTTTTCTATGATGAAAATATTGATAGTCTACGGCCCTGTCACCCTGCTAGTCCAGACAACTCCTAATATACCATGCCACTTTAAGCAGTCCCATGTTGCAACATCTAGTGGATCAAGCAAAGACGGTACACGGTTATCTCATTCGAGACGTGCCGCCTCCGGATACGCGGCATAAGCCGCGTATCCGGAGTCGGCGCGTCTCGAACGAGTTAACAGGGGCGGTTTCACACGGTTTGTTGTAAATATTCTTCAGTTTTGTGTTTCTGTCAATGCGTTTTTTCTTATTTTGGCAGCTTTTCGTGTTTCAGCCAATAAGCGGACAAGAAAAGGAAGTAATGCCCACCAGATACCACTCACCACGGCCTTATTCAGTGTGTTGCTGGTCTGTGTTTTTCGACCTTTCGGGTGATAGACGAAAGGTCCAAATCACAGACCAGCACGTAAACACCATTTTTTCCCCTCAACCCCCCCCCCCCCTCCCCAACCCCCCCCCCCCCCAAAAAAAAAAAAAAAAAAAAATGGCGCTATGATGTCAGGTCCCGTTCTTCTCATTTTATTTACTTTTCTAACCACATTCAGTTAAATGGAATAACTACTGTAAATAACACCGACCACGATGAAATGGATTCTTTTCAGCGCTAGATTTCACCTGAACAAATGTACTGCAATGAATTGTCGACTTTCATGAATCCAACAGCGTGACTTTAGTTGCGTACCTACAAAACCGTATTCGTTTAACCCATTCAGCTCGCCCCTACAGCAGGGGATGGGTCGACCATGATAATTCAAGGGTAGTGCCAGATTAGCTTGGCGCCTGTCGGCGCTACCCTTAAATTATCATGGTCGATCCATCTCCTGCAACTGGTGCATAGTCGTTAGATGACGCCTCTGGGAAATACGTGCGTCGGGCTGAATGGGTTAAACAAGGAAGCTCTCTTTGAATGGAGTATGAATGGCGTAGTGGTGAACTGACGCATCGGATGTACGACATTATGTAATCGGTTTGACTTTGGTCTTTGGTGCATCGGAAGTACGACATTTTGTAATCGGTTTGACCTTGGTCTTGAGTCTTGTGTCATTTTGATGCGAATCCTATTCAACGGCAACAGTCATTTATCCACCCCCTTCCATCTTGCAGGAAGCAGCGATTCTCATGATCAACAGCTTTCTGCTGGAGTCCATGAGGATCTGTGCTTCTTGCATCGCTGGCCCTCCGACCGGCATCCTCAGACCGAGGAAAGTCACCCGGGTTGACCCCCTAGCGCACGCAGCCGCCGTTGCTGTAAACAGTGCCGTTGGCTGCATGCTCAAAGAGGTTAACTCATCGTTCTGCCCCAGCCACACCACAGCTAGATACGGATCAACCATGATAGTTCAAGGGTGATGCCAGAATAGCTTGGCGCCTATAGGCTGACTGATTTACTGACCGCCGATGGGCGCCAAGCTTTTCTGGCATCACCCTTGAACTATCATGGTCGATCTGTGTCCTGCACTGCAATGCAGTCTTCACAGGACAACGGCAACATTTGGGGATTTGGGTCTTGGGATGCAATGAGTTAAATCAACACAGGTCACTCTCTTCCGTTTCATGAACAAGTGAAATGTGTGAAGGATGTGGCGATAAATGTGTAAAGGATGTGGCGATTGAGAGGAAATGTTTTGTGCCTGTTCTGTCGTCTGTCACTTGAAGTGTTGTATGAGAATAAAATGTGATGGCTGCACAGCTTCATACTGATGTTACTGAGTTTGGGTGTGTGTGGGCGATAGCTGCACAGCTTCATACTGATGTTACTGAGTTTGGGTGTGTGAGGGTGATAGCTGCACAGCTTACAATACAATACAATAATACTTTATTAATACCTCATGGGGAAATTCACTGTCTGCCCATACAACACATAGCATCATCAGTCACTCTTTGAAATAATTAAATATCCTATAACTCTCGGTTAAAGAGATAAACTGTAACAGACGTACTGTTACCTTTTTAACACTAAGCGGGCACCTCATAAACACTTGTGGTATTATTTCCCATTTGCTTCTGGTGTCGGCAATGTTGCAGTGAACTGCTGAAAGGGCTAGTACTAAAGAATGTTGACAGACACTATCTACCGATATTACTGTTGAAAAGGGTAACAGCCCGAGGGACAAAAGAGTTGGCATAACGTGATGTACTACTTTGGGTACTCAGTCTGCCACTTCGTTTGATACGTCTGCTGTCAAATTCATATCTAAGTGGATGTGTTTTGTCATAAGAATGTCAGCCGGTTTGTTCGTAATCCGTCTGTTGTACAGTGTGTCCAAATTATCTTGTGCTCTACCAATCACTGACCCCGCCCGCTTTCCTGATTACTTTGTTAAGACGATCTTGATCTCGTTTACATCAATTTCTACCCCAGCACGTCAGTCCAAAAGTTAGAACGCTAACAATACTGGAGCACTAAAACATGTGTAATAGCTGAGTGTTTACATTAAATGATCTGAGTTTTCTCAAACAGTAAAGACGGGTATGCGCTTTTTGGCTCACGTGTGAAGCAAAAGTGAGTCTATGTTCTGGGTCAGTGGTCTGTCCGTCCGCCGTCCGTGGAAAACTTTAACGTTGGCATTTTCTCGGAGACTATTCAAGCCACAGTCTTCAAACTTGGCCCAAGGATACTTTGTGGCAAGACCTTTCTAAACTTACCAATTTCAGTGACCTCTCACAAAGGTCAAGGTCACAGTGGCTCAGAAAATTTATAAAAAATAGCTATTTTGGGACACAATTTTTTTTTCTCAAATACTATTCACAACTTCAAACCCAAACTTGGTACACAGATACCTGATGGTAAGACCTTTATATGCACACTAATTTGGCTCATCCCTCGGAAAGGTCAAGGGCCACAAGAGCTCACGAAATAGGTCCAAAATGACCATATTTTTACCCCAAAAAATTAATAATAAATTCGCAAATACTATTCACAACTTCAAACCTAAACTTGCTACAGAAATACCTGATGGTAAGACCTATCTATGCATACTAATTCAGCTGGATGACGCCTCGGAAAGGTCAAGAGCTCAGGAAATAGGTTTTAAAAAAAAAGCCATATTTCGACAAGAAACGTTATGTCAGACATGAGTGGATCGGTCGATACACGTGAGCCATATGGGCTTTGCCCTTCTTGTTTCACAATAACCTCTGTGCCTTGTTTCCAGTTGAGTGCATTGTCAAAAAGAACACCTAATTACTTGTAGGACTCTACATTCTCAACTTCTGTTCCCTGGATGACAACAGGACCGGGATGATGTTTGTTTTTCCTGAAATCTATGACCATCTCTTTTGTTCTGCCAACATGTAATTCAAGATAGTTTCTTTCGCACCACTCTACAAAGTCGTCGATCTCTTGTCGATAGTGTCTGTCGTCCTCATCTGTAATCTGACCTGTCAGTGCCGTGTCGTCAGCGTATTTGTCCATGACACAGTCGTCATGAGTGGCTCTACAGTCTGCAGTGTACAAAGAAAACAAAAAAGTTGTAGTTGTACATTGCTTAACGTCCCGACAGCAACAAGACTTTCTCAGGACGTGTCTACACTGCTTGTGAAAAAAAAAAACTAAACAGAATATTAAATGAATGTCGCCAGCCGGTGTAATACGCTAAATAAAGCTAAGACCATTTAGCAACACACATCTAATATCAAGAGCTACAGGCAGCGCAGACAGTAGGGATAGTTTAAAAAAGGAAAATACAGGTGAATGGACCAAGGGTAGACAGAAACACATGCCCCAGAATAGAAGGGAAAACTCACCCTGTGGGGCTGACCAAGGTGACCATGGGAACTAAAAAAGTAGTTAACCCCACCCATCCTGGATGTGTGCCGAAAATAAACTTCAGTTAAACGAGGGCAAGACAGAAGCTCTTCTTGTCGGTGCCTCTCGACTGCTGCCCAATTCTCCTGACTCTATACGAATTTGTGACGCACCTATTCCATTTTCTGATTCAGTTCGCAATCTTGGAGTTTTTCTTGATAAAGATCTTCAAATGAAGGAGCATGTAAATCATGTCTGCAAACTTGCTTTTCTGGAATTAAGACGCATCAGTTCTATCCGTCATTACCTCACTACTGAAGCTACCACCAAACTGGTCGTCTCTTTAGTCTTGTTCCGCATTGATTACTGCGGCAATGCCCTCTTAGCTGGCCTCCCTCAGTTTCTCAGAATTGTGCTGCACGTCTCATCGACCGCGCCTCACAGCATCAGCCCATTACTTCTATTCTGAGACAACTTCATTGGCTGCCAGTCAAACAACCAGTCTCGTACAAAATCGCCTGTCTGTGCTATAAAGCTATTACCTACTCTACCCCTGCCTATCGCGCTGATCTTCTTCAACTATACACTCCCTCCCGCTCCATCCGTTCAAGTAGTGACAAGCGCCTTCTCAGAGTCCCGCTCTTCAGTGGCAAATACAAAACCAGAGCCGGTGACCGTTGTTTTGCGCACGTTGGACCTGTTGTCTGGAACTCACTACCTATAGACATTAGACATTCTTCCACATTCATTGCCTTTAAATCTGCCCTAAAGACCCACCTGTTCGATACCCCAATGTAGCTCAGTTCTTTGTCATTATATACATGTGTGTGTGTGTGTGCGCGCGCGCGCGCGCGCTCGCACGCGTGTATTGCAGAATCCGTTGTTTCTCTGGTTTTATGACCCCCTCCACTCCCACTCTTTATTTGAAAAGCGCTTAGAGCTTATTTAAGGATAAGCGCTATATAAGTAGCCATTATTATTATTAAGTTTCCCGGGGCAGATCTGGGTGGGGGTGAAAACAAAAACAAACAAACAAACAAAAAAAGGTGAGGGTGACAGGACAGTCTCTTGTGGTGCACCAGTGTTGGTAAAAAGTACACCTGAGATTAGATCCGAACTAATTCTGACATACTGTGGGTGGTTAGTGAGATAGTCCAAAACCCAAAGAATGGTAGCGGCATTTATGTTCATGTGAACTAGTTTGTAAGCGAGTATGTGTGGCTGAATAGTGTTAAAAGCAGACGAAAAATCATAGAACATCTGTCGAATGGAGGCACCTGGTTTTTTTCTAAATGAGAGTAGATGTTTACAACATTCAAAATGGCATCATGAACACCTCTTTGCAAACTGAAAGGGGTCCATAAAATCAGAAACCTGTATTTGAAAATGTGAAAGAACAGCCCTCTCAAAAACCTTCATGACAAATGAGGTAAGCGCAACTGGTCTTAACTCCTATTAGCTTCATACTAATGTTACAGAGTGTGTGTGGGGGGGGGGGGGGATGTGGGTGATAGCTGCACAGCTGCATGCTGATGTTACCGAGTTTGGGTGTGGGTGATATTTGGACAGCTTCATGCTGATGTTACTGAGTTTGGGTGTGGGAGTGTGTGGGTGATAGCTGCATAGCTTCATACTGATGTTACCGAGTTTGGGTGCGGGTGTGTGTGGGTGATAGCTGAACAGCTTCATACTGATGTTACTGAATTTGGGTGTGGGTGGGTGATAGCTGCACAGCTTCATACTGATGTTACCGAGTGTAACGCACGCAGACTTACTCACAGTCGCACGTACAGACTCTCGCACAACAGACGCATACACCGCCACCGACTCAGACGGGCGCATTCACGCGGTAAAACTCAACACGGGCTTTCTGTCTAACGAAGGCGTTTATAACAAAATAAACAATAAAAGAACGCTCAAAAACTATCAAACTATATACACCACACCTTCCCCACTACCAGCATCTCAACAGCACATGCATACACACAATATCAATGCCAGGCTAGGTAGTAGTCTCTCACACTCCAGTCTGTTTGGTGTTCTCGCCTGGTTACGTTCAGTCTTTTCACGTCTAGGCGTGCAAGTCCCTTCTCGTACGCTCCCGAGTCGTCCCGTAGACGTCCTCGTAGCTCGTACCGTACAGCGCAGTCCTCGCTGTGACCCGGGTGTCTCAGCACCGGTCACTCACTCCCTGAGCCGGCGAAGAGATGGAGAGATGACCTCGCATTAGGTCCCTGGTGACTGACGTCTCGGCGTCCGTCGATCCAAACTCCGACTAGCACTCTGAATTCTAGGTTTCAGAGTCTTGGAATACGGGCTAATGTATCTCACACACGCTGTCCTCACTGACAGTAAAGCCCCGTACTAACTTGTTTAGACCTCTGACAGACTGAGCTCTCGCCTAAACTCACTAAAAACTCCCAGTGCTAAACGTTCCTTTAAGATTCCACGTGGGTCTCGTGCCACACAGAATAGTTGTCAAAAGACAAACCGCTAACAAAACTGTACCGTATTAAACCTACTCATTGTGAGCCCTATGCATGAGTATAGAGTTTCATCAAACTGAGTTTGGGTGTGGGTGGATGATAGCTGCACAGCTTCATACTAATGTTACAGACTTTGTGTGTGGGTGGTAGCTGCACAGCTTCATACTGATGTTACTGAGTTTGGGTGTGGATGATAGCTGGACAGCTTCATGCTGATTTTACTGAGTTTGGGTGTGGGTGGATGCGGGTGATAGCTGCACAGCTTCATGCTGATGTTACTGAGTTTGAGTGTGGGAGTGTGTGGGTGATAGCTGCACAGCTTCATGCTGATGTTACAGAGTTTGCTGCACAGCTTCATACTGATGTTACCGAGTTTGAGTGTGGGTGTGTGTGGGTAATAGCTGCACAGCTTCATACTAATGTTACAGAGTGTGTGGGTGATAGGTGCACAGCTTCATGCTAATGTTACAGAGTGTGGGTGATAGCTGCACAGCTTCATTGTAATGTTACAGAGTGTGTGTGTGAGACGTGTAATATTAAGGTATCGTTTAGCCACCACTTGGATCCATTCATTGGCCCAGTAAGCGTAAGTGATCGTGATGTGTGTTTGTCTGCTCTTGACTGGGTGGTCCAGTGATCGTGATGTGTGCTTGTCTGCTCTTTGACTGGGTGGTCGATTGGGCCAATCTACAATTATTGTCTGCTAAAAATATCACGGAATGCATACTATAAAAGTACATAACACACAAACGGAAGTTATGAGAACTATACTAATGGTCAAAACCTAAGGGCCACTTTTTATCGCTGACGCACTGTGATGAAACTCTATGCCCACACATAGGGTTCACACAATAGGTTTAATACGGTACAGTTTTGTTAGCGGTTTGTCTTTTGACAACTATTCTGTGTGGCACGAGATCCACGTGGAATCTTAAAGGAACGTTTAGCACGGGGAGTTTCATAGTGAGTTTAGGCGAGAACTCAGTCTGTCAGAGGGTGAAATAAGTTAGTACGGGGCTTTACTGTCAGTGTGGACAGACGTGTGTGAGACTACCTTAGCCCGTATTCCAAGACTCTGAAACCTAGAATTCAGGTATGTTTCTATACTATAAAGATAGTATGCGTTAATAGGAGGTAATTCGGTTGTGTAGTATTGACTGGTTTGGTGCAGTATTGACTGGTTTGGTGCAGTATTGACTGGTTTGGTGCAGTTATGTTGGTTTGAAATTCATTGAGGTAACTGGCGTTTCGTATATAGTTATTTACCGAGATGGATAACTAGGGAATGTGAGGGGTGTTTGCCTATGTCGTTATGGACGTAGTACGTGGTTAAGTATAGTCTTTTCCAGCGTATGGAATAACGTATAGCGAGAGTGTTAGGTTATAGTCTGGTTCAAGGTAGTGACAGAGATGTGGGGGTGTACGAAAGTAGTCGGGTTAT
This sequence comes from Semisulcospira habei, assembly GCA_036245525.1. NCBI lineage: Eukaryota > Metazoa > Mollusca > Gastropoda > Semisulcospiridae > Semisulcospira > Semisulcospira habei. The sequence continues at coordinate 276,527,868 of BTPG01000002.1, read as the reverse complement.
GAAGCACGTGTGTGTGTGTGTGTGTGTGTGTGTGTGTGTGTGTGTGTGTGTGTGTGTGTGTGTGTGTGTGTGTGTGTGTGTGTGTGTGTGTGTGTGTGTGTGAATGAACGTGTGAGTTATTTGTCTCAGCCAGGTTACTTAATGTATCTCATATTATCCAGTGTGTGTTTGTGTTTAGCAAGAGTTACGTTTTAGGACTTTATTATTGTTCAGAGCGCTTGTCGGAGTTTGGAGCGACGGACGCCGAGACGTCAGTCACCAGGGACCTAATACGAGGTCATCTCTCCATGCGACCGGGACCGAGACACCCGGGTCACAGCGAGGACTGCGCTGTACGGTACGAGTAGCGAGGACGTCCTCGGTGCGAGAGGCAGGACGACTCGAGAGCGTACAACAAAGGAATTGCACGCCTAGACGTGAAAAGACTGAACGTAACAGGGCGAGAACACCAAACAGGTTGGAGTGTGAGATACTACTACCTAGCCTGGCATTGATATTGTGTGTATGGATGTGATGTTGAGATGCTGGTAGCTGGGAAGGTGTGGTGTAAATAGTTTGATAATCTTTTGAGCATTTTCTTTAGTTATCTTGTATAAAAGTCTACGTTAGAAAGAAAGCCCGCGAGTTGTGTTTTACCGTGTGAATGCGCCCGTCTGAGTCAGTGGCGGTGTATGCGTCTGTTGTGCGAGAGTCTGTACGTACGACTGGGGGGCAAGTCTGCGTGCGTTACCGGCGTAACCATGTGACATAACGTAATTTTTATCTTGTTACTTCAACTTTTGTTAGAAGTATTTCGCCAAGTTTCAAGCTTGTGTGCACAGAAATATCGGAGATTCTCTTGTTTATATACAGGCGCACACGCACATACATACGCACATACGGCGCTTCACGCCAAATGTACGTTCAGCAGCGACTGAGTAGCGTAACTAGACATGACGGAATTTTCATCTTGTTACTTCAATTGTTAGAGGTTTAGCGGCCTGCCCGCCTTTGACATCATGGACATGCTATTAAATTCGCCCCCCCCCCCCCCCCCCCCCCCCCACCCGACCTAAAAAGTCCCTTCTATAAATACAAGGGACTTAAAAAAAAAAAAAAAAAAAAAAAAAAAAGGCGCCGCAATAACGCAAAAATTGTCCAACACGGTGACTGAACCGCCTCACAAACGCTGAACGTTAGGATACAACTATGCGAGCTTCCTTCCGAAAGTGAGCCAACGCCGACCACTAACACAAGTCAGCAGGAAAGCCCTAGAGCTATCAATCCTAATCCCTAGCCAATACGGGGGATAGGGATTAAACGGAGAACGAGATACGTCAGTGCAGCGGCACAAGCCAGAATGCTACACTAAAACTTAATCTCCGTGGCCGGGCCGCACGGTTTGGTCCGCTAACCGGACGAGGAGTACCGGCAACAACTACTTGTACTGAACTGAGCCGGCAAAACGAGTCCGAAACACACGTGAACTAGACATCAAATTCAGACTGACCTGTGTCACTCAACTGTGTACTGCAGGCCGATAAACAGGCCATTGCATCATATAGTGTGCGATGTCAAAGTCTTTACACGCTCAGTTTTCTGCGATTTTCTGCCAGACCCGGCTCTCTTTTCTTCTTGACAGTCACATTGCCAGTTGGAGGTCGATACAAGCCGCAGAGTGTCAGTACTCCACACCAACTTCCTCCAATAAAATTTATGTTTCTTTGTCAGTGAAAGTTGCTTTTTTTCACTTTCTTGGCCGGCCGGGAAGTTGTCCACTGTGCAGCACTTGGAAACTGAAACTCGCACCGTCTCAGTCTGTGTCCGGAAACGCATACCAAAAACACGTGCGTGACTGCAGGAATTCCCATTCTAAATTTAGCGCTGATGCCTGCTAGTGCCGTGCGCCCGGACTTCGTTGTCCGGCCACCTGTTGGCTCGGCTCGTGAATAGCGGTCGGCTGATTAGGCCTACGGTAGGTCGCTCACAAGAATTGGTCCAAAGGAATGTGTTATGTGAGTGTGCGAAGCGTGTGGCAGCACGCGCGCGGGTGTACTAAGTCAGTAAAGTGGCGCGGGGCGCTGAGGCATGCGCGTATCGTGTCTGCCACATAAGTTATTGGCGGGTCAGTGGTATAGAGACAGAGAACCTGATGGATATCGTTGTTTGCTGTGGGGGACTGACTGTATAAAAGATTATATTATATAATAAAGAATTATGTATTTTAATTGGTATAGGACCTTTGTCCCCATAGTAAACTACTTCTAAACTGATCACTAGCTCGCGCGGCGAGGGCCGCCCCGCCGCGCTCACACCGCCACAGACCTCAGCTCTACTCTGCTTTTCGCCTAGGCCCCCTTCCCCACCACCCTGACCAAACTATAAATAGAAAAACCAAACCAAGCCTGATAGTCCTTAAGAGGACTAACAGGTAGAACCAGCTCAGTAGTCCCCCACAATAGTTAGTTCCACGGGACTTAGCCTGTTAGTCTCTGATCATCCTCGCATGCCATAGGGACACGAAGACGGAATAAACCAACGAACCGGCCAGTCGCCGGAGGTGACAGAGAGATCGGTCCTATCAGCCGACAGCAGAGCGGAAGGTCGAACCTCCAGCAAGCAGTGAAGCGAGACGCAGCACAGTGTCGCATAAGCAGTGACGGGTGGCTGGGCCCAAGTCACCCGCCAACTTTAGTAGCACATAGATTAGATCAGCGCAGACTGACTTTCACGAGAGTGAGGATAGATTGGCTGTGATAGGGGAAAACGGCTGCAGGGATACTTAGCCCGTTACTGAGGGTGGTGGTCCCTGGCCATAGTAGAAGTAGCTAGGACGGACGCAGATGCCCGTGTTTTTCGACTGACGACGTCAAAATCATCAACGAAAAAGGTAGCGCCCAACTAGGGTTATTTTCTCACTACTTTTTACTTTGCAAGAGAGCGGGCAGACTAGGGTCGACCCTAGACCCACCGTAACGGATGGTGGCCACGCCTGATTAGCGGCCATAGTCAGTAGCCACAAAGGCGGGAAGGTCACGCCAAAAAAGAACTAAAAGCCATCGCGCGAGCGAAGGGAGAGTCATTACTCGCCCATCGACCGCCAAGGCTAGAATCGAGGACAAAACTGAAGTCCCCGGCCGCTGGCCAGTTTAGCCGAAGAGGACTCGGAGACAGAGTCCAAAGCGAGCAGCACGGCGGACTCGGTGTCCACCCTCACCGGAGAAACAGATCAGGAATTTGAACTAATAGTTAAACGCCGGGCCCGAGGCCGAAAGACAGTAAAAGGTGAGCAAAAAATGTTCCCCTTCCCGGTACTGATCACGCCGGACAACAACTCGCCTCAACTTTTCAGTTTGAGTGTGAAAAAAACTACACGAAGCTCTCCGAAACCTTTGGCCCACCAGTAGACACAAAGCGAATCGCTCACGGTAGGGGAGTGATCATTAGTATAGTTGAAATTTTAAAAAGGCACTCGGCCGCAAAAGGCTCGGCGTAGGCTCAATTAAAGTCAGTTACATGTTCAATCCCGAACCCTCTCCCCCAGGACAAAGGCTAGAGAAGTCAAAAGCGTTTGGGCCGCTTCAAACCCATTCACCCCGACGACGACCGCTAGCATTCCTCGGGCAGGAAATCAGAAAAAAAAGCACACCAGGGCCCGAGTTCTGAAGAGGCTCACCCTCCGGGACGGCAACTGAACCGAGCCGCGCCATTTTGGTGGAGTTTCCCGGACAGAAACTCCCGAACGAGGCCAAGATTGGCTCTTCAGGATGGACCGATTCAGAACAAAGGCCCCGATGTGCAAATTGAACTGTCAACGCTTTGGCCAGCCAACTAAAGCTTGCAACTCAGAACCAAAATGTACCAAGTGTAGTGGCAACCACGTTACAACGAACTGCCGCACGTTCGGCCAACACTGTGACGACTGAGGACTACCGGTGCCATGCCCGATGAATTGTATTGCGAGAGGCCACGCCGCGCACCGCTACGGCGGTTGTGGGGTCAAGCGTGACATGGCTGGTTGGTTAGTTCGGGTTTAACGTCCACAGCGGCACCGAGGTGATCATGGACGGCCCTGACGGGCGGTCAGTTTATGGGAGACAGGGAAATCTATTGCCTATGGAGTGCGACCTGAACACTGATCAACTCAGGCGCACTCCGACTGTGCCACTTTGATTTACCAGGACCTTTCAACGGACATGCTATTGAACAAATTCGTTTTTTCCCCCTGGATTGTGAGTCCACCTACCGGGGCCGGGACGGGATTCGAACCCACGACCCGGCGATTCCCTTCGCTCTCCTGTTCCGACGTTTAACCGCATGAGCTATAGTTTCGGACTCTTAAAGCGTGACCACAAGGCAGCCCGCATTTCTAGTTCGGGGCGGATCTCGTACGCGGAGGCACTAAACGGTCCTCCGTCCCAAACTAAACCACCAACTCTTACCCCCCCCCCCCCCCCTTCCGAACCACAAAACCAAGTAAGCGGAAGACTCAACAAGCGCTACCGCCAAACAAAATAACAATGGAGGCCCCAAACAATCAAATGGACACAACTAACAGCTCAGGTAGCTCACAAAAAAGCGCCCCCTCCCCCCCCCCCCCCCCACCCCCCCCTCCCCCCACCCCCCGCGGCCAACTAGCAGCCAACTAGGACAGCCCAACTGACTGACAATGAGACGAACCAAAAGGTAGGGTACAGCCCCACACGAGAGAACGACTCCCATTTACACCCGGGCCGGCCGGGGCGCAGCCTAACAACGCGGAAGAGGCCGCCCCCGCCCCCCCCCCCCCCCCCTTCTTGTCTTGGGGCGAGTCTATCCGCCTGGTCGGGGGGACGCCATTTTTTAAAAAATCTACCTCCCTAGTGGTATACATATAATGCAACTTACCCAAAACTAAAGATATAGTTCCTGGCCTGCCTGGCCACAAACAGACTGATGTTGTCTAAGCTTCTAGATCGTTTATCCTAAAACTTAATATTTTAAATCATATGTAGTAGAAATATCTCTTAATAATTTTAACCTGTCTTGATCCTAATTACTTTATCGCAAATGTATATAGTTTCTCCTATTTATAAAATATGTACATATGTCCTTTTTAAACTTATTCCGTTATGCCCCCACCCGGGTCTGCCCTGGGGGACTTGGGTATGGTTAACTACTTTTTAGTTCCCAGGGTCACCCTGGTCAGCCCCACAGGTTGGGTTTTCCCCTCTATTCTGGGGCATGTGTTTCTGTCTACCCATGTATCACCTGTATTTTCCTTTTTAAAACTCTCCCAACTGTCCGCGCTGTATGTAGTTCTTGATATTGGATGTGTGTTGCTAAATGGTCTTAGCTTTATTTAGGCCCCATGTGTTAGGTTTATTTAACGTATTGGACCGGCTGGCGACATACATTCAATATTCTGGTTTTTTTTTTTTTGTTTTTTTTTTCACAAGCAGTGGAGGCACGTCCTGAGAAAGTCTTGTTGCTGTCGGGACGTTAAGCAATGTACAATCAATAAATATTCCGTTATGTGAAATAAATTAATGAATTTTAATTCCTTTCCACCTTTTTAAAAAAAAAAAACTACATGGACCGTTGTTGGTTTGTTAGGCCTCAGCATTCTCCGCCTCACTGGCCCGCGGCCTTGGTGCTATGCACTACATCCCTCAGCATTCTCCGCCTCACTGGCCCGCGGCCTTGGTGCTATGCACTACATCCCTCAGCATTCTCCGCCTCACTGGCCCGCGGCCTTGGTGCTATGCACTACATCCCTCAGTATTATTCTCCGCCTCACTGGCCCGCGGCCTTGGTGCTATGCACTACATCCCTCAGTAGTATTCTCCGCCTCACTGGCCCGCGGCCTTGGTGCTATGCACTACATCCCTCAGTATTATTCTCCGCCTCACTGGCCCGCGGCCTTGGTTCTATGCACTACATCCCTCAGTAGTATTCTCCGCCTCACTGGCCCGCGGCCTTGGTGCTATGCACTACATCCCTCAGTATTATTCTCCGCCTCACTGGCCCGCGGCCTTGGTGCTATGCACTACATCCCTCAGTATTATTCTCCGCCTCACTGGCCCGCGGCCTTGGTGCTGTGCACTACATCCCTCAGTATTATTCTCCGCCTCACTGGCCCGCGGCCTTGGTGCTATGCACTACATCCCTCAGTATTATTCTCCGCCTCACTGGCCCGCGGCCTTGGTGCTATGCACTACATCCCTCAGTATTATTCTCCGCCTCACTGGCCCGCGGCCTTGGCGCTGCCGGTCCATCTTGGCTCACCCCATTTCCCCCGCCCCCCCCCCCCTCCCCCTTTTTTTTCTACCACCCCCAAAACTAGCTAGTCCCCCATACAATTTAGAGTGTTTAGCTGGGACAGAAAACTGGATTTAGTCAGTCGGCGCGGAGGAGGAGTAGCAATCTACACAAAAGTAGGGACAGCAATAACAGAAATAAACCATAACCTGAACCCGCAAATGGAAATAGTCCTTGAGATAACCTCAGAAACCGAAAACAAAATTTGAGTGGTAAGCGTCTACATCCCAACCGGCCGAGCCTACAGTGCCATCCCAACCGACCGAGCCTACGGTGCCATCCCAACCGGCCGAGCCTACGGTGCCATCCCAACCGGCCGAACGTACGGTGCCATCCCAACCAGCCCAGCCTACGGTGCCATCCCAACCGGCCGAGCCTACGGTGCCATCCCAACCGGCCGAGCCTACGGTGCCATCCCAACCGGCCAAGCCTACGGTGCCATCCCAACCGGCCGAGCCTACGGTGCCATCCCAACCGGCCGAACCTACGGTGCCATCCCAACCGGCCGAGCCTACGGTGCCATCCCAACCGGCCGAGCCTACGGTGCCATCCCAGCCGGCCGAGCCTACGGTGCCATCCCAACCGGCCGAGCCTACGGTGCCATCCCAGCCGGTCGAGCCTACGGTGCCATCCCAACCGGCCGAGCCTACGGTGCCATCCCAACCGGCCGAGCCTACGGTGCCATCCCAACCGGCCGAGCCTACGGTGCCATTCCAACCGGCCGAGCCTACGGTGCCATCCCAGTGGAAGATCTTACGGCACTGCTACTGTAACACACGCAGACTTGCCCACAGTCGCACGTACCGACTCTCACGCAACAGACGCATACATCGCCACTGACTCAGACGGGCGCATTCATGCGGTAAAACTCAACACACGGGCTCCCTTTCTAAAGTGACTTTATACAATATAAATATACAAAAAAAAAAAAAAAAAAAAAAAAAACGCTCACACTATCAAGCTATATACATCACATACACATCACAATATCTTTGCCAGGCTAGGTTTTAGTTTCACACTGTCTCCAACCTGTTTGATGTTATTGCCTGGTTACGTTGGTCCTTCTCACGTCTAGGCGTGAAAGTCCTTCGTCGTACGCTTCTTCTTGCCGTCCTGTCTCTTTGGCACGGACGTCCTCGTTCTCGTACGGTAGCGCAGTTCTCGCTTTGACTCGGGTGTCTTGGTCCCGGTCAGACTCACTCTCAGTGAAGAGCTGGAGGGATGACCTCACGTTAGGTCCCACCTGTGACTCGACGTCTCGGCGTCCGTCGTTCCACTCTTTACAAGAACTCTGAATAGACAACAAAAGTCCCAACGCAACACTTGCTAAACACACAACATTATTGGATCAATGAGAAACGTCACGTAACCTGGCTGATACAAATAACTCACACGTTCATTCACACACACACACGTGCTTCATAAACTGTCTACTTCCATAACACCCCCATATCTCTGTCACTGTCTTGAAACAGACTATAGCCTAACACTCTTGCTATACACTACTCTATACACTGGAAAAGACTATGCTTAACCAACCACGTACTATCTTCATAGCGGCTTAGACATACACACCTCACATTCCTTTAGTTATCTATCGCGGTAAACAACTGTATACAAAAACACCGTTACTTCACTGAATTCTAAACATACATAACTAAACCAAACCGGAACACCGCTATACAACCACCTTACTCTTACCAACGCATACTGTCTTTAACTAAACAACTATCAATACTACATTTATAGAAACATACCTGAAATCTAGGCTTCAGAGTCTTGGAATACGGGCTAGGTATCTCAAACACAACCGTTCCATACGACAAGACAGCCCGTACTACCGATCTAGACCTCTGACAGACACAGCTTCCGCCTAGAACTCACTAAACAGAACTCACTAAAAATCCCGTGCTAACCATGTCTTACAGATTTCCCGTGGAGCCTAATGCCACCCGGACTATCGGCACAAACAAACCGTTAACAAAACCCGTACCGTACTAATCCTACGGTGTGAGCACTATGCACGAGCATAGAGCTTCATCACAATTCCCCCTTCCTCGGAAAAAAAAGAAACGACCGAGTTTCTTTTTAAGACTACTCGACGTAATATTATCCGAAAACAGGAAAGGACTAACTTTGACTATCTAGAATACAAGAAAGGACTAACTTTTACTACCTAGAATACAAGAAAAATAAATTACAACCTTAAGCCTCAACGTACACCCTCGGATCGCACAGCGAAAGCTAAAACAAAATGAACGCGCTAAAACCTCCAGAAATGAAAACGATCCAACGACTGCCCACTCTAATCCACACAATCGCGAGATTCCAATCTCCGACCTACGTACATATTGGGTGCTGAGCCGCATTTCTGTCCGCAACAGAAGTATGCCGTCTCCAGCCAACCCGACTATTGGGCCAAGCCCGCTGACCGATCCCCTGATTCTGGACGGAAATAACACGATCTCTCTGCCCACGAGCACGCTTGCTCTGAGCTCTCGTCGCGACTGCACCGCTAGGAACATGAGCTCGATTAATCGCTCCAACTTTAGCGATGACTGGCTGCACACCCTTCATATTACCCAGGACTAAATCTACTAATGGCTCGTCGATGACACAAGAAATTAAATCACCTGTGAAAAACTCCGTGTCAACCTCTATCCTAGCCAACGGAAAAATTTCTACGTTCCCTCCGAACGAAACTACTCTCTGTGTCTCCCCTGTGTACTGATCCTCCCTCACTAGACTACGTTTGACCCCCGCGGTCGTTGTACCTGAGTCACGGAGAACAGAAGCAAGACATCCGTTTACAACCCCGTCCACCAGCGGTAGGCAACCACCACCGTCAGCTGAACACCCTGCGCCCAGCTGTGGTACCTCCCCGACTGGGACCGCAAAACTGGCTACGTGAGTGGGCTGCACCGCCCCCTCCACCATACCAGGACTGTCAGGACATTGATGAGCCAGATGGCCTTACCCCTGACAGGTGAAACACTGAGTCCCTGAACTACTGCTAGGACACTCGCGACTAAAATGACCGTATGCATGACACGCAAAACACTGAGTGTCTGAATTCGCCATACGACCACGACCATACCCACGACCAGATGTCTCTCCTCGTGCGTACGGATCGCGACCGCTATTGCTGATACCTCGATCACCGCGTCGAAAACGCAAAATACCTCTACCGTTAACCAGCTGGGCTCCACGTAAGGTATTGACGCCCCGGTAAGCCTCAGTCGTGTTAGCAGCGACCAACCCGACTGGCGGAGTCTCGGCCCTACGCGCGAGGTTTTTCGTAGGATGCGCCATCCGAAAAGCCTCCGCGTTCTGTACGAACTCGTCCGTAGTCTTGAGGTTACGCTCCCTCAAGATCACCGTTAGATCCTTGGAAACGCTACCAATTAACTGTTCAGCCAACATGAGATCGAACAATGCTTCGTACGTGTGGTCGATCTTTGACAGTTCGACCCAACGTACGAGCAAATGGGACAATCGTTTGCCAAACGATTCCCCTGTCTCTGGCCGACAAGCTCTCAAGCGTTCTCTAAAACCTTCCGCATTACACTGGAACTTCTGTAAGAGACACTCCTTCAAAGTCTCGTAATCTATGTTCCCCGAAACGTTCAAGCTATGGTAAAGACTCAAGGCCTGACCCTCCAGCACAGACGAAAGCAAAACGGGCCAGTTGGCAGGAGGCCAACTCAACGCCTGCGCATGAGACTCGAACCGACACAAAAAAAAGCGTCAATAGAGTCCACGGACTCTTTAAACATCGGCAGTCTAGGGAAATTCCGTATGCCCCGGCCTACTGAATCACTATCAGCTGTTCTAGACCCCGTATCCCGCGCTAACTGTAGTTGTACCTCCCTATCTTTCTCTTCTTTCTCTCTCTGGTACTCTAATTCTCTCTCTCTCTTAACGCATGTTCCCTCTCGTCCTTTTCTCTCTGAAACGCTAGAGACTTCTCGTCTTTCTCTCTCTGAAACGCTCTCTCCTCTCTCTGTGTTTCTAATTCCTTCTCCTTTAAGACCCTTTCTTTCTCTTCTCGCTCTCTCTGAGCTTCTAGCTCTTTCTCCTTTAAGACTCTTTCTTTCTCTTCTCGCTCTCTCTGAGCTTCTAGCTCTTTCTCCTTTAAGACTCTTTCTTTCTCTTCTCGCTCTCTCTGAACTTCCCTTTCTCTCGCCCTATCCTCCCTATCCCTACATTTCTCCACATAGTCAAAAAGCTTCTCATCCCTAAGCCCTAACCTCTCACCTTGTTTAATATAAGCCTCTACTGGGTCTGACTCCATCTTTACAGTAACTATCTTCCTTAATTTGAAAACGTAAAAATACAAAAACCCACAAAAATATCAACAACCAAACACGCACCTAGCAATACTGAAACTTTAAATCCACTACTTCACTATCGCACGCAGCTACTCTAACCTACCGCTAAAACAGGGTCACCACTGTAACACACGCAGACTTGCCCACAGTCGCACGTACCGACTCTCACGCAACAGACGCATACACCGCCACTGACTCAGACGGGCGCATTCATGCGGTAAAACTTGCCCACAGTCGCACGTACCGACTCTCACGCAACAGACGCATACACCGCCACTGACTCAGACGGGCGCATTCATGCGGTAAAACTCAACACACGGGCTCCCTTTCTAAAGTGACTTTATACAATATAAATATACAAAAAAACGCTCACACTATCAAGCTATAATATACATCACATACACATCACAATATCTTTGCCAGGCTAGGTTTTAGTTTCACACTGTCTCCAACCTGTTTGATGTTATTGCCTGGTTACGTCGGTCCTTCTCACGTCTAGGCGTGAAAGTCCTTCGTCGTACGCTTCTTCTTGCCGTCCTGTCCCTTTAGTGGCACGGACGTCCTCGTTCTCGTACGGTAGCGCAGTTCTCGCTTTGACTCGGGTGTCTTGGTCCTGGTCAGACTCACTCTCAGTGAAGAGCTGGAGGGATGACCTCACGTTAGGTCCCACCTGTGACTCGACGTCTCGGCGTCCGTCGTTCCACTCTTTACAAGAACTCTGAATAGACAACAAAAGTCCCAACGCAACACTTGCTAAACACACAACATATTGGATCAATGAGAAACGTCACGTAACCTGGCTGATACAAATAACTCACAAGTTCATTCACACACACACACGTGCTTCATAAACTGTCTACTTCCATAACGCCCCCATATCTCTGTCACTGTCTTGAAACAGACTATAGCCTAACACTCTTGCTATACACTACTCTATACACTGGAAAAGACTATGCTTAACCAACCACGTACTATCTTCATAGCGGCTTAGACATACACACCTCACATTCCTTTAGTTATCTATCGCGGTAAACAACTGTATACAAAAACACCGTTACTTCACTGAATTCTAAACATACATAACTAAACCAAACCGGAACACCGCTATACAACCACCTTACTCTTACCAACGCATACTGTCTTTAACTAAACAACTATCAATACTACATTTATAGAAACATACCTGAAATCTAGGCTTCAGAGTCTTGGAATACGGGCTAGGTATCTCAAACACAACCGTTCCATACGACAAGACAGCCCGTACTACCGATCTAGACCTCTGACAGACACAGCTTCCGCCTAGAACTCACTAAACAGAACTCACTAAAAATCCCGTGCTAACCATGTCTTACAGATTTCCCGTGGAGCCTAATCTTGGCTTGACTTCGCGAACGAAGATTCTATAGGGCTTGCCCACGTCGTCTGCAGGCATTTTCGTGGCTGCGGAGGCCAATCCGGGACAGGCAGGTTCGACCGCAGTGGCTGCAGGGGAAGGTCTGGTCAGGGTTCTGAGTTACGACAACTCTGTTTTTTCTTCTGAGCCGCTTGTCCTTAAGGTTAGCTCTGCGAGAGTCCTCAAAGGAGACGGCTGCCTTGTGAATGGTGGAGCGCCAGATGTCACGGTCCGCAGCAAGCGAAGACCACTGGCGGTGGTCGATTTGGCAGGCACTAAGTGACTTCTTGAGACCGTCTTTGTATCTCTTCTTTGGTGCCCCTCTGTCTCGGTGTCCAGTGGCGAGCTCGCCGAACAGAGTGATCTTGGGTAGGCGATGATCCTCCATCCTGGAGACGTGCCCCGCCCAGCGAAGCTGTGTCCGCAGCAGCAAAGCCTCGATGCTCACAGTTTCCGCCTGTTCAAGGACCTCGACGTTGGTGACATAGTCACTCCAGTGAATGCTGAGGATGGTACGCAGGCAGCGCTGGTGAAAGCGTTCGAGGAGTCGTAGTTGGCTGCGGTAGAGGGCCCAGGACTCGGAACCGTACAGCAGGGTGGTGAGGACGACAGCTCTGTACACGCTGATCTTGGTGCCTTTTTTCAGCTGTTGATTGTGCCACACCCGCTTGAATAGTCGCCCGAAAGCACTGTTCGCTTTTGCCAACCTGTTGTCCAGCTCCTTGTCCAGCTTGGCGTCTGACGTGATGATGCAGCCAAGGTAGGTAAACTGGTGTACAGACTTCAGTTCGGACTCGCCGATGGTGATGTGGGGAGGGCGATGCTCTTCCTTGGGTGCCGGCTGATGAAGGACCTCTGTCTTTCAGACTAACCTCAAGTCCAAAGAGCTGGGCGGCATCTGCGAAGCAGGACGTAATGCGCTGCAAGGCTCTCTCTGTGTGTGCAACGAGGGCAGCGTCATCAGCAAAGAGCAGCTCACGAATCAGTTGGTCTAGGGTTTTCGTGTGGGCCTGCAGTCGTCTGAGGTTGAACAGGTTGCCATCGAGACGATACCTGATGTACACTGCGTCGTCATCGTCGAGGTCCACTGTGGCCTGCTTCAACATCATGCTGAAGAAGATGGTGAAGAAGGTTGGTGCCAGCACGCAGCCTTGCTTCACGCCGTTGCGAATGGGGAATGGTTATGAGAGGTCACTGTTTAGTCTGACCTGGCTTTGCTGGTCCTCGTGGAGCTGGACGATCATGTTGAGGAACTTTGGGGGACAACCTAGTCGCTCCAGGATCTGCCACATACCTTGCCTGCTCACAGTGTCAAACGCTTTTGTTAGGTCGACAAACGTTACGTACAGCCCTTTGTTCTGCTCGCGGCACTTCTCCTGAAGCTGTCTCAGCACAAAGACCATGTCGGTGGTACTCCTGTTGGCTCTGAAGCCACACTGGCCCTCTGGGAGGTGGTCTTCAGCGATGGCAGGTACCAGCCGATTCAGGAGCAACCTTGCGAGAATTTTCCCGGCAATGGACAGCAGGGTAATTCCACGATAATTAGAGCAGGCAGACTTCTCTCCTTTGTTCTTGTACAGGGTGATGATGACTGCATCACGGAGATCCTTTGGTAGTGTTCCTTTTTCCCAGCAGCAGAGAAAGAGGTCGTGGAGCTTGTTGTGCAGTGCTGGGCCTCCATGTTTCCAGATCTCTGGCGGGATTCCGTCAATGCCTGCTGCTTTGCCACTCTTGAGCTGGTGGATGGCTGTGAGGGTCTCTTCGGCGGTGGGCGGTTCGTCCAATTCAACCTTTAGTGGAAGGTGTGGGATTTGGAGGATGACTGTTTCTTGAACAGTGCGCTCAGCGCTGAAGAGGTCCTGAAAGTATTCCGACCAGCGGTTCAAGATGGAGGTATTATCTGTGAGGAGTGCCTGTCCATCAGCGCTTCGCAGGGGACTTTGTACCAGGTGCCTAGGGCCATACACTGCTTTCAGTGCTTCGTAGAAGCCCCTGTAGTCACCGTTGTCAGCGCAGAGCTGGGTCCTCTGTGCGAGTCTGGACCACCACTCGTTCTGGAGCTCTCTAAGCTTGAGCTGGAGACTGCTGCAGATGAGGCGGAAGGCAGACTTCTTCACAGGGCATGAAGGCTGGGCTAGGTGGGTCTGGTGGGCGGCTCTTTTTTTTTGCTAGAAGTTCCTGGATCTCTACGTCGTTTTCGTCAAACCAGTCTTTGTTCCTCTTTCTAGCAAAGCCCAAGACTTCCACAGAGGATTTTACAATAGCAGTTTTCAGTTGTTCCAGAGTGTTTCAGGGGAGGAGTCTGCTGGATCAACTGGTGTCTTTGAGCATGCGCTGTAAATCGGCCTGAAGGGCAGCTTTCTTGTCGTCACGCTGAAGGCTGGCAACATCAAGCTTTTTCTTGGGGGGGGGGGGGGGGCCCTTTTCTTGGGTTTCAGCTTGAGGCGGAGCCTGAGTTTGCAGCGAACAAGGCGGTGGTCAGTGTGGCACTCTGCGCTGGGCATCACTCTGGTGAGGAGGACGTCACTGCGGTCCCTCTGACGCACTAGGACATAGTCGATAAGGTGCCAGTGCTTGGAGCGAGGATGCATCCAGGTGGTCTTTCGACTGTCCTTTTGCTGGAAAGTAGTGTTGGTGATGACAAGTTGCTGCTCTGCACAGAGCTCTAACAGTAGGCGACCATTGTCATTGCAGTTCCCAACGCCATGCTTGCCGAGGACTCCTTTCCAGGCTTCAGAGTCTTGGCCCACTCTGGCGTTGAAGTCGCCAAGGATGATGACTTTGTCGTCTGCAGGGGTGCTCTGCAGGAGGCTGCGCAGGTCAGAGTAGAACTTGTCTTTTTCTGCAGGCTCTGCCAGGAGAGTTGGGGAGTACACACTGAGAAGGGTGACGTATTGCTGGTGTCTCAGTGGGAGGCGCATGGACATGATGCGGTCGGAGTGACCCGTTGGTAGGTTTTCCAACTTAGTCGCAATGGGGGTCTTCACCATGAAGCCCACGCCTGAGAGCCGTCTTTCTGATGCAGGCCTGCCTGACCAGTAGAGGGTGTAGCCAGCGCCAAGTTCTTGGAGGCTGCCTTCCTCCGGAAGGCGTACTTCGCTGAGCGCGGCGATGTCGATGTTTAACCTCCGCAATTCATGGGCAATGAGGGCGGAGCGACGTTCAGGGCGTCCGCTGTCTGCTGTGTCGAGCATGGTTCGGATGTTCCAGCATGCTACGTTGAGTCCGGTCGTGGTCGTCAGTTGAGAGTGGATCCATTGTTTTGCCATCCGGACTATCGGCACAAACAAACCGTTAACAAAACCCGTACCGTACTAATCCTACGGTGTGAGCACTATGCACGAGCATAGAGCTTCATCACACTACGAACGGGAGATATAATAGTAGGTGACTGAACGCAATAAGTCCCCAATAGGACGAAAGTCAGTTAACATCCGACTCGGCGGGAGCAAAACTAGACAAGGCGATAGACGAGACGCACAGATAAAATGAACACCCTGGATATAGCCATAGCCACTAACACCATCGCTAACAAAGCCCACTGGCAGGTAAATAGGGACAACCTAAGTATCACCATTGGGGGACAGAACGACCCCCCCCCCACCCCCCCCCACCCCCCCCCCCCCCAAGAAAACGTCAGAAGACCCTCTAGGATAAACAAGACCAAAACGAACTGGGAAAGGTATT
The DNA here is from genome assembly GCA_036245525.1 of Semisulcospira habei. NCBI lineage: Eukaryota > Metazoa > Mollusca > Gastropoda > Semisulcospiridae > Semisulcospira > Semisulcospira habei. The sequence goes on along the minus strand of BTPG01000002.1, from coordinate 276,512,178 downwards.
ATAAACTCACTCTGATCGGCTCAGATTGGGATGAGGCGGCTAGTATAACATCTAAAACGACACAGATCACAGACCAAAGTATATGTCAAGGAAAGCACCCCTGACAGATCGGATAGCGGCAAACCAGGGAAATCCTGGCCGGTGGAACAGGGAATGTGACATCAAAGTAAAAGATAGAAAGCGCAAGCTCCAAATATGGAAAAAACATAAAACAGTCGAAAAGAGAATAGAATACAGGCGGGCTAAAGCAACAGCCGACAGAACCATACAGTGGAAAACAGAATAGAATACAGGCGGGCTAAAGCAACAGCCGACAGAACCATACAGTGGAAAACAGAATAGAATACAGGCGGGCTAAAGCAACAGCAGACAGAACTATACAGTGGAAAACAGAATAGAATACAGGCGGGCTAAAGCAACAGCAGACAGAACCATAAAAGAAAAAGGTCGACTGGCATAAGTTCACAAATCTATCAACATAAATTCAAGACTCAAAGAAGTTGGGATAAGATAAAAGCTCTCAACAACGGCCTCAGACACTCGATGCCATCCCTCAAAATAGCAGATGGGGTATATGCCACAGACCAAGACACTGAAAGCAGAGTTACTAGCAAAAACCTATAGCAGGGCCATCCCAAACGACAACTTAACAACAGAGTTCAAAGATCTTAAACCACATATAGCCCAGTTCTTTGAACAACCGGAGTGGAAAGACAACTATGAACTAGATAACGAAATATCCATCTTTGAATTTGTCCAAGCCCTCAGATCCACAGGTAAAAGCAAAACCCCAGGAAAAGACCTTATCACATATGAGATGATCCAAAAGAGCCACCCAACCATGAAACCTCTTTACACGCAAGGGGAATTCCCAAATCAATGGCCCCCACCCGGGTCTGCCCTGGGGGACGGGTGGGGTTAACTACTGTTTAGTTCCCAGGGTCACCCTGGTCAGCCCCACAGGGTGTGTTTTCCTCTCTATTCTGGGGCATGTGTTTCTGTCTACCCTTGGTCCATTCACCTGTATTTGCCTTTTTAAACTCTCCCTACTGTCTGCACTGACGGTAGCTCTTGATATTGGATATGGTCTTAGCTTTATTTAGGCCCCGTGTCTTAGGTTTATTTAACGTATTGGACCGGCTGGCGACATACATTTAATGTTCTATTTAGTGGTTTTTTTCCACAAGCAGTGCAGGCATGTCCTGAGAAAGCCTTGTTGCTGTCGGGACGTTAAGCAATGTACAATCAATCAATCAATCCCAAATCAATGGAAAACAGCTATAGTCTTTCCGATCCACAAGTAGGCAAACCCACAAACCAACCGGGAAGCTACAGGCCAATAGCCTTAACATCACAACTAGTAAAACTGTTAGGAAAAATACTCAAAAATAGGCTGATGCCCCACTGCGAGAAGCAACAAATATTGCTCCCACAACAGAGCGGGTTCAGGAAAAACCGTAGTACGTTAGACCACCTCACCACCCTGCAACAAGAGATCCTAAACACCCACCGGGAGAGAAGGACAGAACTGGTAGGGGTCTTCCTAGACATCGAAAAAGCGTACGACATACTATGGCACGAAAAGCTACTCAGCAGAATGAGCGATCTTGGCATAACAAATAAAATGTACCAACTAGTCAAATCCTTCCTGGCCGACCGGCGAATCGCCGTCAAAAAAGGGGACAAAATGTCGAAAGAACACGCCCTAGAAAACGGGCTACTTCAAGGGCCAGTGCTCAGCCCGTTCCTATTTACCATCATGCTCCCAGGGCTGCAACATGTAGTGAGAAATAGTAAAATAATGCAGTTTGCAGACGACACCTCCCTGATTGGCAAAATCCAAACCAAGCGCACTGGCAGTAGAACAGAATTGGTAGGCCTTAATGAACTCCAACAAAACCTACCTAGAGTAGAGAAATGACTAACCAGAGCGGGATTCAAAGTCTCAGCTCCAAAGACGCAAGCCATAGTCTTTCAAACCAATACGGCATGTCGATATAAAGTGACGACACCCATCCCCCCACTGAAGATCAACGGGGCGGCAGAAATAGAATACCCAAAACAAGTCAATTTTGTAGGTGTAGTCTTCACATATAACAACAACTAGACCCCACACCAGATCACGCATTCGGCCAGGAAAGGAATAATGCAGACTGGGAAAAGGACCCCAAATCATACTAAATCTGTACCACGCGTGTGTTATGTCCAGGCTACTATACGCGGCCCCCCTCCTCACAAACCTTAACAAAACGCACACCAAAAATACTATTAACGGTCAAAGTCAGCGCATTAAAAATAGCCCTAGGCGTCCCAAGGCACACCCCCAACCTACTAGTGTTCGCGGAAAGCGGCCAGAAGTCTATCAATATCACCATAGCAAAAAGAGCAGCCAAATACTTCTATAAAACAACATGTATGCCTAGGGATCATCCGGCCACACTTACAGAGGACCACACACCAACATGGAAAACCACACAACAACCCCAACTCAAGGCACTGATCAGCAAACTAGAGGACACGATAGACCTCAATATATCAGGCAGAACCCAGAGCTCAACGATATGCACCCCCCTCCCCCTGGAAACTCCCACCGGTAGAGGTAGAGCTGGACCTAACCAAATTTAACAAAGAAACCGACGGACCAAAAACGAAATTCGAATTTGATATCAAAGAACAACCACATACCAAGGCCACACCATTATTCACACAGACGGGTCGCATGATCCACGCAACCGGGCTAGGTATCTACGTTCCCAGTAAATCGGACAAAGCCATCAAATTACCCGACCGCACGGCGGTTTTTACCGCTGAACTAGCAGCCATATTTGGAGCCATCAAAGTCATAAGATGGGATGAACCAAAACCCACAAAGACCCTTCTATATGAGAGCTGTCTTCGCTGTCAAATGTTGTTTATGTCTTCAATGAGACATTCAATTACAATATGCGCGGAAGCTCTCTTAGCCACCCACTTGAGAAAGTATTTCGCTAAGTTTCAAGCTTGTGTGTACAGAATTATCGTAGATTCAATACAATACAATACAATACAATACAATACAATACAATACAATACAATACAACTGTATTGTATGTTCGAGTCAAAGCACGACATAAATTTGCCTTTTGGATCGTCAAAACAACAAAACAAGACACAACTAAACACTATAAGAACATTCCATTAAAGTTATAATTGCAGCAATCCAACACAAGCAGTCTATCACAAGACGGGAAGTAATGTTAAGTAGATCACACATTATATATCACGTCGTTATAAACAATAGTTAAAAATCGATACAGCAGTTGGAATAAAAGACTTCTTAAAAACATTTTTTTTTACAAGTGGCATGTTGAAACGTCCGGCCTGATGGTAGCATTTGAAACTGATCAAATAGTGGGTGACGAGGATCACTGACAATGCTATCAGCTTTCCTTCGGACAGCCCTATGGTACAGATCATCTAATGGGTACTATCCTAGGCCAATGATCTTCCCAGCTGTTCTGACGATACGTGACAGTCTGCCCCTGATTTTCATACTGAGGTTGCCATACCAAGCAGTGATGTTAAAAGTCAGTATGCTTTCAATCAGGCTTCTTTAAACGGATTCTAAAACCTTGGAACTGACATCAAAACTTCTCACTTTCCTTTGCTTTTTTCACAATCAGATCGGTGTTTCCAGTAAAAGACATCCGCCTACTATCCACAACTGTGCCAAGGTATTTAAATTTAGTGACCGCTTCTACAGGTTGATTATTAATTGTGACAGGTACAAAAATATTATCAACTTTCCTGTCATCAATGACAAGTTCATTGGTTTTCTGTACATTCATTTCCATTTTACATTCATTCTCTTGTTTACATACATACGCACACACATACATACAAACGCACACACATACATACATACGCACATACATACGCACACATATTCATACACACGCACATACATACACACACACAAACACACACACACACACACACACATACATACATACATACATACATACGCACATACGGCGCTTTGCGCCAAATGTACGTTCAGCAGCGAGGTTAGCGTAACTAGACATGACGTAATTTTTATCTTGTTACTTCAATTGCTAGAGGTTTAGCCTGCCCGCCTTCGACATCATGGACATGCTATTAAGTTTGCCCCACCGCGACCCGTCCTAAAAAGTCCCTTCTATAAATAAAAGGGACTTAAAAACAAAGCAAAACAAAAAACACAAAAAACAGCGGGATGGGGTGGTGATGATGATATGATGTCTCTATATTTCTGTGGAGGTGGGCGTGTGCGGGACCATGAGATAGGGCGGGGGGGGGGGGGGGGTGATGATGATGTGATGTCTATATTTCTGTGGAGGTGGGCGTGTGCGGGGCCATGAGGCGGGGGGGGGGGGGGGTGATGATGATATGATGTCTATATTTCTGTGGAGGTGGGCGTGTGCGGGACCATGAGATAGGGCGGGGGGGGGGGGGGAGGGGTGATGATGATATGATGTCTATATTTCTGTGGAGGTGGGCGTGTGCGGGGCCATGAGGCGGGGGGGGGGGGGGGGGAGGAGGGGTGATGATGATATGATGTCTATATTTCTGTGGAGGGTGGGCGTGTGCGGGCCCATGAGATGGGGGGGGGGGGGAGGAGTGATGATGATATGATGTCTATATTTCTGTGGAGGTGGGCGTGTGCGGGGCCATGAGGCGGGGGGGGGGGGGGGGGAGGAGGGGTGATGATGATATGATGTCTATATTTCTGTGGAGGTGGGCGTGTGCGGGGCCATGAGATGGGGGGGGGGGGTGATGATGATATGATGTCTATATTTCTGTGGAGGTGGGCGTGTGCGGGGCCATGAGATGGGGGTGGGGTGGGGGGGTGATGATGATATGTTTATATTTCTGTGGAGGTGGGCGTGTGCGGGGCCATGAGATGGGGGTGGGGGGGGGATGATGATATGATGTCTATATTTCTGTGGAGGTGGGCGTGTGCGGGGCCATGAGATGGGGGGAGGGGGGGTGATGATGATATGATGTCTATATTTCTGTGGAGGTGGGCGTGTGCGGGGCCATGAGATGGGGGTGGGGGGGGGGTGATGATGATATGTTTATATTTCTGTGGAGGTGGGCGGGTGCGGGGCCATGAGATGGGGGGGGGGGGGGAGAGTGATGATGATATGATGTCTATATTTCTGTGGAGGTGGGCGTGTGCGGGGCCATGAGATGGGGGGGGGGGGGGGAGAGTGATGATGATATGATGTCTATATTTCTGTGGAGGTGGGCGTGTGCGGGGCCATGAGATTGGGGGGGGGGGGGGAGTGATGATGATATGATGTCTATATTTCTGTGGAGGTGGGCGTGTGCGGGGCCATGAGATGGGGGTGGGGGGGGGGGTGATGATGATATGTTGTCTATATTTCTGTGGAGGTGGGCGTGTGCGGGGCCATGAGATGGGGGGGGGGGGGGAGTGATGATATGATGTCTATATTTCTGTGGAGGTGGGCGTGTGCGGGGCCATGAGGCGGGGGGGGGGGGGGGGAGGAGTGATGATGATATGATGTCTATATTTCTGTGGAGGTGGGCGTGTGCGGGGCCATGAGATGGGGGTGGGGGGGGGGGGTGATGATGATATGTTGTCTATATTTCTGTGGAGGTGGGCGTGTGCGGGGCCATGAGGCGGGGGGGGGGGGGGAGTGATGATATGATGTCTATATTTCTGTGGAGGTGGGCGTGTGCGGGGCCATGAGGCGGGGGGGGGGGGGGGGGAGGAGTGATGATGATATGATGTCTATATTTCTGTGGAGGTGGGCGTGTGCGGGGCCATGAGATTGGGGGGGGGGGGGAGTGATGATATGATGTCTATATTTCTGTGGAGGTGGGCGTGTGCGGGGCCATGAGATGGGGGGGGGGGGGGGGTGATGATGATATGTTGTCTATATTTCTGTGGAGGTGGGCGTGTGCGGGGCCATGAGATGGGGGGGGGGGGGAGTGATGATATGATGTCTATATTTCTGTGGAGGTGGGCGGTGTGCGGGGCCATGAGGCGGGGGGGGGGGGGGAGGAGTGATGATATGATGTCTATATTTCTGTGGAGGTGGGCGTGTGCGGTGTGCGGGGCCATGAGATGGGGGGGGGGGGGGGGAGGGGTGATGATGATATGTTGTCTATATTTCTGTGGAGGTGGGCGTGTGCGGGGGCCATGAGGCGGGGGGGGGGGGGGGGAGGAGGGGTGATGATGATATGATGTCTATATTTCTGTGGAGGTGGGCGTGTGCGGGGCCATGAGATGGGGGGGGGGGGGAGGAGGGGTGATGATGATATGTTGTCTATATTTCTGTGGAGGTGGGCAGTGTGCGGGGCCATGAGGCGGGGGGGGGGGGGAGGAGGGGTGATGATGATATGATGTCTATATTTCTGTGGAGGTGGGCGTGTGCGGGGCCATGAGATGGGGGGGGGGGAGGAGTGATGATGATATGATGTCTATATTTCTGTGGAGGTGGGCGTGTGCGGGGCCATGAGGCGGGGGGGGGGGGGAGGGGGGTGATGATGATATGATGTCTATATTTCTGTGGAGGTGGGCGTGTGCGGGGCCATGAGGCGGGGGGGGGGGGGGGGAGGGGGGTGATGATGATATGATGTCTATATTTCTGTGGAGGTGGGCGTGTGCGGGGCCTGAGTGGGGGGGGGGGGGAGGATGATGATGATGTCTATTTCTGTGGGGTGGGGGTGGGGGCCGAGATGGGGGGGGGGAGTGATGATATGATGTCTATATTTCTGTGGAGGTGGGCGTGTGCGGGGCCATGAGATGGGAGGGGGGGGGGGGTGATGATGATATGATGTCTATATTTCTGTGGAGGTGGGCGTGTGCGGGGCCATGAGATGGGAGGGGGGGGGGGTGATGATGATATGATGTCTATATTTCTGTGGAGGTGGGCGTGTGCGGGGCCATGAGATGGGGGTGGGGGGGGGGTGATGATGATATGTTGTCTATATTTCTGTGGAGGTGGGCGTGTGCGGGGCCATGAGATGGGGGGGGGGGGGGAGTGATGATATGATGTCTATATTTCTGTGGAGGTGGGCGTGTGCGGGGCCATGAGGCGGGGGGGGGGGGGGGAGTGATGATATGATGTCTCTATTTCTGTGGAGGTGGGCGTGTGCGGGGCCATGAGGCGGGGGGGGGGGGGGAGGAGTGATGATGATATGATGTCTATATTTCTGTGGAGGTGGGCGTGTGCGGGGCCATGAGATGGGGGTGGGGGGGGGGGTGATGATGATATGTTGTCTATATTTCTGTGGAGGTGGGCGTGTGCGGGGCCATGAGGCGGGGGGGGGGGGGGGAGTGATGATATGATGTCTATATTTCTGTGGAGGTGGGCGTGTGCGGGGCCATGAGGCGGGGGGGGGGGGGGATGAGTGATGATGATATGATGTCTGTATTTCTGTGGAGGTGGGCGTGTGCAGGGCCATGAGATTGGGGGGGGGGGGGGGTGAGTGATGATATGATGTCTATATTTCTGTGGAGGTGGGCGTGTGCGGGGCCATGAGATGGGGGGGGGGGGGGAGTGATGATATGATGTCTATATTTCTGTGGAGGTGGGCGTGTGCGGGGCCATGAGATGGGGGTGGGGGGGGGGGGGTGATGATGATATGTTGTCTATATTTCTGTGGAGGTGGGCGTGTGCGGGGCCATGAGATGGGGGGGGGGGGGGAGTGATGATATGATGTCTATATTTCTGTGGAGGTGGGCGTGTGCGGGGCCATGAGGCGGGGGGGGGGGGGGAGGAGTGATGATATGATGTCTATATTTCTGTGGAGGTGGGCGTGTGCGGGGCCATGAGATGGGGGGGGGGGGGGGGAGGGGTGATGATGATATGTTGTCTATATTTCTGTGGAGGTGGGCGTGTGCGGGGCCATGAGGCGGGGGGGGGGGGGGAGGAGTGATGATGATATGATTATATTTCTGTGGAGGTGGGCGTTGTGCGGGGCCATGAGATGGGGGGGGGGGGGAGTGATGATGATATGATGTCTATATTTCTGTGGAGGTGGGCGTGTGCGGGGCCATGAGGCGGGGGGGGGGGGGGGGAGGAGTGATGATATGATGTCTATATTTCTGTGGAGGTGGGCGTGTGCGGGGCCATGAGATGGGGGGTGGGGGGGGGGGTGATGATGATATGATGTCTATATTTCTGTGGAGGTGGGCGTGTGCGGGGCCATGAGGCGGGGGGGGGGGGGGGGAGTGATGATATGATGTCTATATTTCTGTGGAGGTGGGCGTTGTGCGGGGCCATGAGATGGGGGTGGGGGGGGGGGTGATGATGATATGATGTCTATATTTCTGTGGAGGTGGGCGTGTGCGGGGCCATGAGATGGGGGGGGGGGAGTGATGATATGATGTCTATATTTCTGTGGAGGTGGGCGTGTGTGGGGCCATGAGATGGGGGGGGGGGGGGGAGTGATGATATGATGTCTATATTTCTGTGGAGGTGGGCGTGTGCGGGGCCATGAGATGGGGGGGGGGGGGGAGTGATGATATGATGTCTATATTTCTGTGGAGGTGGGCGTGTGCGGGGCCATGAGATGGGGGGTGGGGGGGGTGATGATGATATGATGTCTATATTTCTGTGGAGGTGGGCGTGTGCGGGGCCATGAGATGGGGGGGGGGGGGGGGAGTGATGATATGATGTCTATATTTCTGTGGAGGTGGGCGTGTGCGGGGCCATGAGGCGGGGGGGGGGGGAGGAGTGATGATGATATGATGTCTATATTTCTGTGGAGGTGGGCGTGTGCGGGGCCATGAGATGGGGGGGGGGGGAGGAGTGATGATGATATGATGTCTATATTTCTGTGGAGGTGGGCGTGTGCGGGGCCATGAGGCGGGGGGGGGGGGGAGGAGTGATGATGATATGATGTCTATATTTCTGTGGAGGTGGGCGTGTGCGGGGCCATGAGGCGGGGGGGGGGGGGGGGGGGAGGAGTGATGATGATATGATGTCTATATTTCTGTGGAGGTGGGCGTGTGCGGGGCCATGAGATTGGGGGGGGGGGGGGGAGTGATGATGATATGTCTATATTTCTGTGGAGGTGGGCGTGTGCGGGGCCATGAGATGGGGGGGGGGGGGAGTGATGATATGATGTCTATATTTCTGTGGAGGTGGGCGTGTGCGGGGCCATGAGATGGGGGTGGGGGGGGGGGTGATGATGATATGATGTCTATATTTCTGTGGAGGTGGGCGTGTGTGCGGGGCCATGAGATGGGGGGGGGGGGGGGAGTGATGATATGATGTCTATATTTCTGTGGAGGTGGGCGTGTGCGGGGCCATGAGGCGGGGGGGGGGGGGGAGAGTGATGATGATATGATGTCTATATTTCTGTGGAGGTGGGCGTGTGCGGGGGCCATGAGATGGGGGGGGGGGGGAGGAGGAGTGATGATGATATGATGTCTATATTTCTGTGGAGGTGGGCGTGTGCGGGGCCATGAGGCGGGGGGGGGGGGGGGGGAGGAGTGATGATGATATGATGTCTATATTTCTGTGGAGGTGGGCGTGTGCGGGGGCCATGAGATGGGGGGGGGGGGGAGGAGTGATGATGATATGATGTCTATATTTCTGTGGAGGTGGGCGTGTGCGGGGCCATGAGGCGGGGTGGGGGGGGGGGGAGGAGTGATGATGATATGATGTCTATATTTCTGTGGAGGTGGGCGTGTGCGGGGCCATGAGATTGGGGGGGGGGGGGAGTGATGATGATATGTCTATATTTCTGTGGAGGTGGGCGTGGTGCGGGGGCCATGAGATTGGGGGGGGGGGGGGGGAGTGATGATGATATGTCTATATTTCTGTGGAGGTGGGCGTGTGCGGGGCCATGAGATGGGGGTGGGGGGGGGGGTGATGATGATATGATGTCTATATTTCTGTGGAGGTGGGCGGTCGTGTGCGGGGCCATGAGATGGGGGGGGGGGGGGGAGTGATGATATGATGTCTATATTTCTGTGGAGGTGGGCGTGTGCGGGGCCATGAGGCGGGGGGGGGGGGGGGGGGGGAGTGATGATGATATGATGTCTATATTTCTGTGGAGGTGGGCGTGTGCGGGGCCATGAGGCGGGGGGGGGGGGGGAGGGGGAAAGGGTGGTGATGGATTCTCCCTTTCTCCGCTCCCCCCTCCCTCCCTCCCTCCCCCTGGCCTTGAGGCGGATTGCAGGGGGATTGAGTGGATAGCGTACGAGAAGTGACGGGGTGGGGTCGGTGAGAGCAATCACCGGCCGGTTCTGGGTGACCTGGTTTGAGGGGCTGACTCACTTATATATATGTATGGTTCTGTCCTTTTGAGCGTGCCGGCTGAGCCGCCCGGGCAGGTTGTTTACGATGGGCGGGGGGGGGGGGGGGGTGTTTAGGTTTTTTATTCAGGGGGTTGGGGTGGGGGGGTGGGCGGGTGCTGGACCATGGGTGGGGTGAGGGGGGATGATTGGTGGGGGGGGGGGGAACCCTTCAGTCATTCTGCCTGCCGCCATACTTCATTCGCGCTTCGTTTTTATTGCCTGGCGTTCACCCATTGATCCCGCACACACTACCATCCTTGCACCTGTTAAGCTCAGCCCGGACACTGTCTATGTTTGAGCGTTTCGGGCTCGGGGAGGTTCGGACGGCGACGAGAGCTATACCCCCGACCTCTGCGCTATGGGAGAGGGTACCGTTTTTTAATGGTGCGTCGGAAGTCTAGATGTATTTGACATGGGGGTGCCGTTTATTTAGTATTCAGTTTTCACGGTTTCCGTGAGGGTGCTATGATAGGATTCGGGGGGAGGGTCAGTTGATCGGACTCTAGCGTTATGGGGGATTGGACGGTGTTCCTCACTTGCGATCTCGTTTCGTCAATATTGTTGTGCAGTCCAGCAGGACGTGTTCGGTTGTGTGTGCCCGAAAGTGCACATTATAGTGTTTGGGTGGACTAGGTATCGTTCCCCTCCTAACCCGATTCATGCCAGCCTGGACTGGTCTTTTCTCTTGCTTTGTATATGGTAGGTTTGCCGTCGAGCCATTGTGAGCTCTTTGCAACTGCCACTGACATTTTTGGTGGTTAAAGTCTTGCTCCCACTGTTTTTGGAATGTTGGTTTGAGCGCATTCATTCATCCTCTCGGTAGCTGAGAGGGGTAGGTTGAAGCAGGTCGATTCTTGGTCTTCAGTCCGGCCTTTCTTCGCTATTTTATCAGCGCTTTCATTGCCGTGGATCCATATGTGGGATGGGACCCAGATAAGTTTGACTTTTGATCTTTTAGTTCTGCTATCATTCTAAGTCTTATGAGATCTGTCAGATCCTCTCTTGCCCAATCTATGTTTTGAATGGCTTGGATAGCTGACATAGAGTCCGTCGCTATGAGAAAGTTCTTTTCCTGTGTCAGGTCTGTTTATAAGTCCCTTCTATTTATAGAAGGGACTTTTTAGGACGGGTCGCGATGGGGCGAATTTAATAGCATCTCCATGATGTCAAAGGCGGGCAGGCTAAAACCTTTAACAATTGAAGTAACAAGATAAAAATTACGTCTTGTCTGGTTACGCTAATCTCGCTGATGAACGTACATTTGGCGCGAAGAGCTGGATTATGGATGGATGGATGGATGGATGGATGGATGGAGGGATGGGAGGGAGGGGATGGATACAAGAGAATCTCCGATATTTCTGTACACACAAGCTTGAAACTTGGCGAAATACTTTCTTAAGTGGGTGGCTAGGAGAGCCTCCGAGCATATTGTAATTGAATGTCTCACTGAAGACTGACATAAACAACTGTTTATAGGAAGTCGGTTGACCCAGATTAGAGTCTGTAATTTGTCATATTTACTTTTGCATATAGATAGTTTGGAGAAAAAAACATTGGACGAGTTCGTTAGCCAGCTTCGTATCCTTTCAACTTCTTTAGTAAAAATTAATTCTTTTCAGGAAAGAATTTAAAACACTAACAATATGGGATGACTTTTTAGGACGGGTCGCGGTGGAGCAAATTTAATAGCATGTCCATGATTTCAAAGGCGGGCAGGCTAAATCTCTAACAATTGAAGTAACAAGATAAAAATTACGCCATGTCTAGTTACGCTAACCTCGCTGCTGAACGCACATTTGGCGCGAAGCGCCGTATGTGCGTATGTATTTATGTGCGTATGTATGTAAACAAGAGAATCTCCGACATTTCTGAACACACAAGCTTGAAACTTGGCGAAATACTTTCAAGTGGGTGGCTAAGAGAGCTTCCGAGCATATTGTAATTGAATGTTTCATTGAAGACATAAACAACCGTTTACACGGGAAGTCGGTTGACCCAGATTAGAGTCCGTAATTTTTGTCATATTTACTTGACCTTTTGCATATAGCTAGTTTGGAGAAAGACATTGGATGAGTTCGTTAGCCAGCTTTGTATCTTTTCAAATTCTTTAGTAAAAATTAATTCTTTTCAGAAAATAATTAAAACCTTGACTTCTAGAGACTAAAGTCAGACAGTGCCGGTGACGTAAAAGAAGCAACTCCGTCACCACACAGACACTCTAAACTGATATGACGTAATTCTCTCTCTCGCTCGCTCTTTCTCACACATAATGCGCGGATCTCCAAGAGGCATAGATCTTCATGTGCCCGGAGGGCGCATGAACATCAGTGCCTCTTGAGGATATTTGGAGCGCGCGCATGACCTAACGCACACCGGCACACACATCGACGCGCTTTCAGTAAAGCATGCAGGTGTACATAGTATAGCATGTAGCCAAGTCAACCCGATTTCACACAAATTATAGCAAGATTGAAATGGTACCGTGAAAGTCTAGTTTTGTCACCATTTTCGCAAGTCTTGAAGCGAAAGCGAAAGTCGTATCACGTTAGATATAAAATTACGTGAAAACAAAAATACGTCATGACAAATGACGTTTGACAAACCAATGACATATGCGCGCATCTCCAAGAGGCATATAGTTGCTTCTTTTACGTCACCGGCATTGTCTGACTTTTCATAGAAGTCAAGTTTTTTTTTAAAAACTGTTTTAATTATTTTCGCAAAAGTTTAAGTAAATATGACAAAAAGTACGGACTCTAATCTTGGTCAACCGACTTCCGATAAACGGTTGTTTATGTCTTCAATGAAACATTCAATTACAATATGCTCGGAGGCTCTCTTAGCCACCCACTTAAGAAAAGTATTTCGCCAAGTTTCAAGCTTGTGTGTACAGAAATGTCGGAGATTCTCTTGTTTACATATATACGCACACACATACATACATACGCACAAATGTACGTTCAGCAGCGAGGTTAGCGTAACTAGACATGACGTAATTTTTATCTTGTTACTTCAATTGTTAGAGGTTTAGCCTGCCCGCCTTTGACATCATGGACATGCTATTAAATTCAGTCGCCCCACCGCGACCCGTCCTAAAAAGTCCCTTCTTTAAATAGAAGGGACTTAAAAATATGTCATGCCAAATGACGATTGACAAACCAATGACACATATGCGCGCATCTCCAAGAGGCATAGATCCTCAAATGCCTGGAGGGCGCATGAACATCTATGCCTCTTGATGTTTGCAGCGCGCGCATGCACGCACACACACGCACAAGCATACACTGACACACATCAACGCGCTTTTAGAAGAGCATGCAGGTGTACTTAGTGTAGCATGTACTGAGCTAGGTAAAGTCAACCCGATTTCACACAAATTATAGCAAGACTGAAATTGTACCGCGTCTAGTCGCGTTTGTCACCATTTTCGCAAGACTCTTGAATCGAAAGCGAATCTCATATCACGTTATATAAAATTACGTTGAAAACAGAACAAAAAAAACCAAAACATGACAAACGACGTTTGACAAACCAATGACGCGTATGCACTGCGCGCGCCCCTTATAAGTTCACTATGACGCATTGGCACATCTGCGAGGCTTTTTCAAAAGGAGATATTTCAACATCAGAATCGTCAACTACAATACAACTTTGGTATCAGTTTCAGCCCGCTTAATTAAATTTCAAATACAAACGATTGTGAATTTCCAAAAACTACAGTAGCTCGCTTGAGCTTGCCCTTAGCAGCACGTGCATGTTCTGTGTTTATGTACAGTGTGTGAGTGAATGCGCGCGATTCACGTGAGCGTGCTTGTTGGGTTCAGTTCGCGGCGGCGCTTTGAGCCGATTTTCAATTGGGATAAAGCGCCTATTTAATGCGCTTATTATTATTATTAAGTCAAAGACAACAGGTAGAGATAGAAGGGACTTTGTGGCTTATGGTTCATCCCATCTCGTCTTCTAGTTCGTTTTTTATTTCTCTCCCGTAAGGGGGATCGGCTGCAGGGCTCTTTTTTTGCAAGACTGCGCTATGCCGGTCTGGACCCCGATTCAGATATTGACCCTATAGGGCGGTCGGCCGCTAGTGGCCGGCTTCGTATAGGTTTTTTAGTCGTTCTAGTTTATTGGGTAAAAAAGAATAGATATTTGAGTGAGTAGTACCCGGAAAGTGGGTCACAGTACTATGAGTGAAGGCCGAAAAACTGAAATATCGTTCACGAGAGGCCAAACTATTTGTTCACCAAGATCAATTCTAGTGCCGGCTACGTGGAAAATACTGAGTAAACCGGATATCTAGTCTAGGAGAGCAAGGGTACCTTATAGCCGGTTCGGAATACCAAAACCGACTGAAAGCTGGCTCGGTGGCGGAGCGAAGGTTGAGGTGTTGTAGTGATCCGAGGCGGGTGATGTGTCAGCCAGTCTGTGTTTCAGACTTCAGTAGAATTCTGTCACGACTGACCCCGCTTCCGGGGTGCGAACTATGAGTGCTGCCACTCGAGATTCACCCAACCCACACTAACTCAAACCTAACACAAACACCAGAGGAACAATGACGACGACGTTTATTACATAAAACCCTAATAACCAACTATACCCTCATTCAGTCCTAACCACACGCTCACACGTCACATTCACACACACATACGTCCAACTCAATCCTAACCACACGCTCACACGTCACATTCACACACACATACGTCCAACTCAATCCTAACCACACGCTCACACGTCACATTCACACCAACATACGTCCAACTCAATCCTAACCACACGCTCACACGTCACATTCACACACACATACGTCCAAACTCTCCAAACCGGTTGACTACTATACACAATACAAAATCAAAACCAAATATATAATAAACCAAATATCCCGAATAAAATACGAAAACAGATTGAATTAAACTATATAATAACGACTATCCTTAATACAACGAGAACTCAAACTGTAAAGTTTAAACCCAAAAGCCACTGGACCCCCCTACGGAAGCACAAGCGTCAAGCGCTAACGTCAGTTAAACCAGCGCCTTTGCCTCCGCGAAGAGTCCCTCACAGCATGTGGCTCCTTAAGTAATACAATAGTTCAAATAACACAATATCAACTATATGAACCAAATATGCCTACTAGAACAAGCGAAGATCGAGGAAAATGAATATTGTTCAAAAGCTACTACATCTCAGCGGGAGCACGAACAACAAGTTCGAATTAAACTAATGCTCTAGCAAACTAGACATTAACAGCAAAAGGCTCCTTTAACTAGCACGTCTCAGAATACACAAGGCGCCTTTAACTAGCAACGTTTCAGAATGAACAATATCACATATGCAAATGGAGACTAATGTTCTTAACTTAATATAACTGAAAGTTAGTTGAATAAATATTATATTCCACGTCACGGAACCCTCTCGCCGAAGCACAACCGTTAAGCGCAGCTCAACTCGACGCTCTTGCTTCCGCGATGAGGTCTTCCGCAACACAGGCTACTTTTACATAATACAAAAACTCAAAATGTTACCGTGATAAAGCTCCTCTCACAATACAGTCACTACGAGGAGATGAAATAAATCTCACCATCTTTACAAGATTATACGCGAACAAAACTTCGCTTAAACAAGCTAGGAATACTTAAACGGGACGACCCGACCTGACTAAACGAGGCGCGCCGCGACACTCGCAAAGGCACTCAGGTTCGGCGTCGTAGCCCCACAAGGCGGAGTGACAACGTCAGCCTCCACTCTCAGTACACCACTGGGTTAGGATAGGACTGAATCCGTCGGAAATAGGATGCACTAAAACACAGGTGCAAAAATACACATAAATAACTAACAAAAGATGATAAGATAATCACATCACCCTTCCCGCAACTTCAATTACCGTCTCTTATATTCCCTTCACCACTCTCCCGCAACAGTAAATTTAACCCCAACAAAATACACATTTACAATTGCATCACGCTCCCCGCAACAATAAATTCAACCTCAGCAGAATACATATCTACACGGCACCACCTGACTCACTTCCGATATTTACACTAACCATACGCTAAATAGTTAAATAGCCTTAGTCGCCTGCTCGGCGTTAAACCCCCAATAACTAATCCGCCGCTAGATACTCTAGGTACTACAAAATAGCCCTCTACTTTCTATTCTTTTATTCTACACCTGCCCCCCAACACGCTAGCCAAAATAATACAGAACAAGCAAACACAAACAACCCCCCCCCCCCCCCCTCCCCCCCCCCACCCCCCCCCCCCCCCCCCCCGAGCAAATGGCCACTAGAGAATTGTCGCGTGTACTCACTATCATCCGTGAAGACGCCCCGGCTAGGACGAAATCAAACAAGACAAGACAAGCCAGGATTAAAGTCGTCGCAGCTCTTCTCTCCTTCCTCGGACAACGGCTCCGGGGACGACCCGAACCGTATCGCAGGGTCGATACAGAGGACCGACACAGCTGCTTGTGGCTTCCAGCAAATGGCGAACCACGCCGCCTGAAAAACCACCCTCAGAGACTTGCTGGTAAAGTGACTGATGAAAATTTGGATAACTTAAGGTTGGCCAAAAAAACGCTCACTACATCATGTGATGTAAAAACACGTGAAACACTAAACACCCGATGGCGTTCAGACTGTGCGGCCACGTGGCTTCACGCCTACCTCCGAACTCTCACACAGCAGCAAATACTCGTGTACAAGCCAAATACTACACACCTACGCGATCGTTACCCGGTGACTAACTGAATCCTGTCACCCCTCTAAAGGCTTACTCCCCTACATAGGCGAAAAAAACCCGTGTCGTGACAAATTCTGAAAAATGATGGCCGCGGCGGCGATTGGCCAACCCGGTTAAGAGTGTGCACGTGGAAAGGCGGTGAGACCTGTCTCAGTGAGCAACCAACAACGAAAATGGAATCAGTCATAAAACTGCCACATTCAACTGAAACTCAAAAGCCTACCGCGGCCGATGACTGTCCAGCCTGTCAACACTGACGTCTGCCCGGCGCAGTGAGTGGCCGGCGACCGGCACCGGCAATCGCTAAAGTAGCTGATGCCACGCCGGGTGTGGTTTTGTTTGAGGCGAACGACTCCCAACAGCAAACGCGAGCAGCGAAGTCATGGCGGATAACTCATTCAGTCCTGACGCACCATGATAATTCAAGGGTAGTGCCAGATTAGCTTGGCGCTTGTCGGCGCCAAGCTAATCTGGCACCATACCCTTGAATTATAAGTTATCATGGTCGATCCATCTCCTGCAACAGGTGCCGTTGTCGTTACTAGATGACGCCCAAAATTTGGGAAATACGTGCGGCGTCGCCCGGCTGGAATGGGATAACCATCTTCGACAACATAAGCACAATAATAATAATACATAGTATTTATATGGCGCATTTCTCATCAGTATTTATAATATAACTCAATGGCATAGACCGACTCCGAACTAACATCGAGTAGTCTCCGAGGCATCTAAGGCCGCGAAAGTTATGAAACCCCAAGGCTCACGACGATGTAAATGTCTCTTGGAGATAGAAAAACAGAAGATAGTGGTAGAAAACCCTTTAAAATAGAAACAAATAACGACGTTTCGGATCAAAGATCCTTCCTCAGGTGACATGGAAACAAACGTCTCTTGGAGATGTTTGGAGTGCTGTCTATGCTTATGATACACACTGGTTGTCCTGCCAGGGAGTCCTTCGTATCACGAGTCTGAACGACTCGAACCTCACTAGGCTACTGAGACTGAACTGAATTACTGCGGTATGGCATCACCATGCTGCGACGAAGTCAATTTAGTCTGCTTGGCTCTATACCGGAACTGCTCAACTTGCGGGCCGCCGGTATCACAGTCAGTCGATCCTCAGGGCGACATAATAGCTGATTATGAATACATGCACGTACTGAATAGGGCTCGGGAAGCTGACGTCATCACGCCAGTCGTGGCGGCCATCTTGTGAGGATACGGGACTAAGCGCTCCGCATAAGGCCCAAATCGCCGCCCCCGCTGTCAGGAAAGTCCTGACGTACTATAAGCAATAACAGCAAGTCTTGCCATCACTGTAGGAAACCGCTCACCAGAATCTGATCTTTTGTTTGTTTCCAAAGAGGAAGAAAACGAAGAAAAACGTGTTGAAACGGCACTATTTCGCTACTATCTTATGCGGACTATGACTGACGTATCCTCTTAAGATGGCGGCCGGCTGACGCACCGATGCTGCTAGGCAACGCAGGGAACTTCCCGAGCCCTTCAGTATACGCCTCTTGCTCAGCCGCGGCTTGCTCGCTGCCCGGCGATTCAATTTACTCATCTGCATTGCCGGATCTGACGGAAAACTGAGCGGTACACAATCATCAAGTTATCGGCGCAAGCATCATATCGGCACAATCATCATATCCGCACAATCATCAAGTTATCGGCACATGATCGGCACAATCATCAAGTTATCGGCACATCATCATCATCATCATCATCAGTCCCTTGCCCGAACTGGGCGTTGGGGGGACTGAAAGGCAGCAGCAACAGACAGTGCTCTCCACTGAGTTCTATTTTGGGCGGTGGCAAGCAAGTCTGGCATCTCGAGTTCGGTCCATTCTTTTATGTTTGCGACCCAACTCTTTCTCTGACGACCTCGCCGACGACTTCCTTCGAGAGTGCCTTGGAGGATAGTCTTGGACAAGGTGTTGTGTCGAGTCACGTGGCCAAACCAAGCAAGCTTGCGCCGTTTCACGGTTGCCAGAAGAGGTTCATGTGGGCCCACCAGGGAGGTGACGATGCTCCGTACATATTCGTTGGTTTTGTGCTCGCGGTACGAGATGCGGAGCAACTTCCTCAGGCACTTGTTCTCAAAGGCCTGGATTTTCTTTTCTGAGTCTGCAAGCAGTGTCCAAGTCTCACAGCCGTAGAGTAGAATAGACACTACGAGGGACTTGTAAAGCCTGTACTTGATGGTGAAGCTGATGGAGTTACTTCGCCATATCCTGTCCAGCCTGGCCATTGCGGATGTTGCTGTACCTATCCTGATACGGATCTCTGCTACGCAACTACCGTCTTTGGACAGGGTGGCTCCCAAGTACTTGAAGCTATTGACCTCTTCTAGCTTCTGGCCGTTCATGTGAATGTTGCTGCTGCTGTCGCTTGTGGTGTTGATCATCACTTTGCTTTTATCCGTACTGATCTCCATGCCATAAGACCCTGCGCTACTTGAAAGTTTGTCTGTCAGGTTTTGGAGCTCACTATTGCTGCCTGCCATGAGGTCAATATCGTCTGCGAATCGAAGATTGCACAGGGATCTGCCACCAATAGAGATTGAAGTATGGTGGTCGTGGAGGGTTTCCTGCATGATCTTCTCCAGGAATATGTTGAAAAGGACAGGAGAGAGCAGGCATCCTTGACGGACACCGATCGTCGTCCTGAAGAACTCGCCTGACTGATTGTTAAGTAGAACCGCGCTGCAGGCGTTCTTGTAAAGCGCTTCTATCATTTGGATCAGTCCCTCCTCTATGTTGAACGATCTCATGACTTGCCAGAGTCCGTCGTGCCAGACGCGATCAAATGCTTTCCTGAAATCAATGAAGTTGTGGTAGAGTTCGCGCTGATGCTGCAGATGTTTCTCGATCAGGACGCGGCAGTTGAAAATCTGCTCTACAGTGCTTCTTCCAACTCTGAAGCCAGCCTGTTCTTCTGCCAGCAGTTCCTCGGCGAAAGTTTTGAGGCGGTTGAGAATGATTCTAAGCATTACTTTGCTAGGGTGACTTATCAGACTGATAGTTCTGTAGTTCTGGCACTGTTTCATGTTTCCTTTCTTGGGGAGCGGGATCACTAGAGACTGTGTCCATTCTACTGGCCATTTCTTTTGCTCCCAGATCTTTTGACAGAGTGTAGTGAGGACCTTCGTTGTTACTTCTCCTCCATGTTTCAACAGTTCAGCAGGTATGTTGTCTACACCTGGAGACTTTCCTCCCTTCAGGCTGCGTACGGCTGCTTCCACCTCTTCAGCTAACACTGGCAGGTCTTCATCCTTCCTGGCCCCAGCCTGGTTGTTTTGAAGGATGCTGGTGTCTGGCTCAGCCTTGTAGTTATACAAGTCTCGGCAGTACTCAGTCCATCTGTTTAGTACAGCAGTGTTTTCCGTAAGGAGTTGGCCGCTGCTGTCTTCGATGACTGTGGCTGTTCGCTGTTGAGTCTTGGTGAGGGTCCTTAGCGTTTCATAAGCCTTCTTGCTGTTGCCGTTTGCCATGCCCTCTTCCACGCTACAACACTGGTCTTCAATCCAATCTTCTTTGGCTTCTTTCATCCTCTTCCTGATCTTCTTGTTGACAAGTCTGTACTTGTTTGCTGATGTGAGGTCTTGGCCTCTCTTTTTCTTCCAGGCTCTCCTCTCATCACAGAGATCGAGGATGTCATCGGTGACCCAGGGCTGTTTGCGCTTCCTCTGCTTCCCCAGCACTTCTTCTGCTGTAGAAAGTAACACCTCTTTTATATTTCCAGCAAGGGTGTCTACGTCGCAGTCCAAAGTAGCCAAGGCTGCAAATCTGCCTCCCACCTGGGCTTGGAAGAGCTCTTCTACTTCCGGGTCTTTTAGCTTCTGGAGGTCGAATCTGATGCGAGGGCTCTTGCTATCTCGTTTCAATGCCAGCTTCAACTTGAGGCTAGTAAGGACGAGGTTGTGGTCGCTGCCAATATCAGCGCCAGGAAAGGACCTCGTTTGTGTTTTGTTAATGCTGGATTTGAATCGTCGAGGCAGCAAGATGAAGTCAATCTGGTTATGGACCAGGCCTCCTGGCGATTGCCATGTCACTGTTCTTGACTTCTTGTGTGGATGGAGGGTATTAGCAACGGTGAGACGGTGACTCTGTGCGAACTCTAAAAGTCGCAGGCCTCTGTCGTTTGTTTCTCCAAGGCCAAACTTGCCAGCTGTTCCTGCCCATTGTTGGTAGGCGTCAGGGCCGATCTTTGCATTCCAGTCACCGAGGACAGTCAGAATGTCTTTCTTAGGTGTTTTCTTGATGATGTTGTCCAGTTGTTCGTAAAATTCTTCTAATTCTTCATCATCATGATCTGCTGTTGGAGCGTATACTTGAATGATAGTGATGTTGTGCGGTCGGGCGGAGATGCGGATGGAGATTAGTCTGCTTGACACGGGGGTGCAGCTGATGACAGTTCCAGCCACCTCTTTCCTTACGATAAAAGCTACGCCATGTTCGTGCTTGGTTTCTTTTCCGCTGAACCAGATTTTATGGCCTTCATCTGTTGTTGTTTCTCCGAAGCCTGTCCATCGAACTTCTGCAAAGTCCTACAATGTCCCAGCGATAGCGCTTCAACTCGTGGGTGAGTTCCTTCACTTTGCCGCACTGGTAGAGTGTGCGATCGGCACAATCACTGATCAAGTTATCGGCGCAATCCGCAACTGAGTTATCGGCGCCGAACTGAAAACTCAGCTTACTTGGCAGGCACCTTCGTCCGGGTTCAGTTGTCGCGGCCGTTGACAATTGTGCCGCTTACCCAATGCACAAAACTTGAGGCCATCTGGCTTACATAGTCGCGGGCCGCCGTTGGCCCGCGCCGGCTCATCCGGCGCCGGGCCAACCCGGCGGCCGACGTCGGCCCGATGGCCTTGGCGCATTGCGGGGTGGTCACGGTCTCACTAGTCACAACCGTCCGCTCAGTGGAGTTATACTAATTATGTGGTTAGTCTCAGTTCACACAACTTATGCTCCCGGCGCAAATGTTTCGGCCGGCGGCCTCCCCGGCACGCAAATGCATTCAATTTGACAAAGACTCAGTGAATGTCAGTGAAACTTTCAATACGGGACCAAAATAATCGGCGGCGGTGCAGGTGACCTCACTGACGCGGCTGCCCGGCAGAAAGTGACGATGGTTATTCCGGTACAGTCGGTAATTCCCGTAAAGACAACCATAAGCAAAGACTCTCAGTAGAGACGCTCAGTCAGCGAAGCCGGCGGTTCTCAGTAGCATGGATTTGCTAGCCGCACAGTCCCTTCTTTGGATCAACTTTCCATCAACTGAAGTCGTCAGTGTTGCACGCTGTATCAATGCAAAAGCGGAGTGCGGGACGGTTCTAACCAAACCGTGGACGGATAAAACTAGTCACAAGAAAAAAGCAAGAACCGTACGTGACGCGGCTTATTTTAAATATGAAACCTGTTGAATAACGGCATCATAGTATCAACCTTCCAGCGGCCGTCAGTTTCAGTAGTCCGTGAAGAAAATCAATGATAGTCTAAAACCATAATATTCACTTCTCCTACCCATAGAACTCTAAAAAGTAAGTTGTACGGTTCAAAGAAACTACAGAAAACCAGGTGTGTGTGTGTGTGTGTGGGGGGGGGGGGGGGGCGGAGAGAAAAGAGGAGTGGAGGGGGAAGGACTGATGACAGTCGGGATGGGGACTGACATTTCCACCACTAGCCGAAAAATCAACCGGATGGGGGAGGAATACAGGCCGGATAGTTTTAGGTTTTAAATCACAGGCAAAGAAATAAAGAAATAAAAATGAAAATGGGCTGGAAAGGGGGGAGCCCGGTCGGGGCACCCATTTTGATTTAAAAATAAAAAAAGAAACGTACACCAAAGTTTCATAGAACCGTAAACAATACTATTTAGTGTTCAGTTAACTAAGACGGAGGTTTTGGGAACTTTTATCGAACTGTTTCTTATGGTTCTGGATGATGACTTGTGTTCATAAAAGAAAATTGATGCGTCAGTTATTCAACAGGTTTCAACCCAGTGCGCAAAATGCCATCGGGCCGACGTCCGTCGGGCGCCGTTGGGCCGAGCACGGCCACGATGGCCATTGCGCACTGGGAAATTCAACCCGTTGGCTGTCAGTAGCGGATTTTTTGTCGTGAGTTGACTATCGCCTTGCCTCCCCCCCCCCCCCCCCCCCCCCCCCCCCCGCTACGGAACTACTGTAAATTCAGTGTAAAGTTGTATCAGCTGCTTCATATCAGTGTTAACTCATTCAAGACGGACGGCATCCGGATACGCGGCTGAAGCCGCATATCCGGATGCCGTCCGTCTTAAATGAGTTAGCATGGCCATTGTGTTCGGCACGCTTGGTCTTAGCACCGAGTCTAAACTGCTATTTTCTCTGTCACGGTTATCGGTTCAGTATCCTGGGCCTCAGTATTGTTGTGAACCTTAACTGATTAGAGTTATGAGCATGTGACACAAAATATTTGTTACGGTCATTGTGTATCAGCTAATATAACTGGTGCATACAACTCTAATCCGGCTATCTATCTATCTATCTATCTATCTATCTATCTATCTATCTATCTATCTATCTATCTATCTATCTATCTATCTATCTATCTATCTATCTATCTATCTATCTATCTATCTATCTATCTATCTGTCTATCTATCTATCTATCTGTCTGTCTGTCTGTCTGTCTGTCTATCTCCCGTAGTCTTGCCGACCGTTGGGGCACCACTGATGACTTGGCAACCAGCTCCCTCCATTCCTCTCTGTTCTCTGCCATTCTTAGTGTATCACCCAGCCTCAGTCCTGTCCACTCTGAGATATTGTCCTCCCATCTTTTCCTCTGTCTTCCTCTCCTTCGTCCTCCTTGCACAGTGCCTTGCAGGATTGTTTTGGCAAGCCCTGCTGAACGCGTGAGATGCCCATCCCACTTCAGTTTGCGTTTTTTCACAATGGCTAATAGGTCTTCATAGGGCCCGATGGCTTGCCTGATTCTGCAATCCAGACCCAAAAGGTGACTGCCAAGCGTGTAATATGCAAAGAAGTACCCAACGGAGAAAGAAACACGCTTAGAAAAGACGGGTACAACACAATTTATTGTGTTGTACCCGTCTTTTCTAAGCGTGTTTCTTTCTCCGTTGGGTACTTCTTTGCCTGATTCTGCTTCCCACTTCCTCGTTCGTGATGTGATCTCTGTATGAAATGCCAAGCAGCCTTCTAAAACATCTCATTTTAGTGGCTTGTATCCTCCTTTCAAGGTCTGCTGTGAGGGTCCATGACTCGCAGGCATACAAAAACACTGAGATGACTAAGGAGCGCATCAGTCTGATCTTGGAGCAGAGCGTGATGTTTCTGTCCTTCCATATGGTCTTCAGTCTTGTCAGTGCTGTTGTTGTCTGCGCAATCCTGGACAGTATTTCTGGTTTTGATCCCTCATCTGTCAAAATGGCTCCTAAGTATTTGAATTTATTAACTGTTTCTAGTTTTTGGCCTCCAATCATGACTTCAGTGCCAAGAATGCCACTGGTGTTATTTGTCATCAGTTTGGTCTTCTCTGCACGAATTAGTGCAGAGAAGACCAAACTGATGACAAATCCGGCTACATCTTTCCTCTATACCCCGACTGACAGCTTCGCCGGGGCCGTGATAAAGACTAAGAAGTACCCAACGGAGAAAGAAACACGCTTAGAAAGGACGGGTAGGCTACAACACAATTTATTAATATTTCGGGTAAATATCCTTTGTCAAAATAGACAAACAAACAAACAGAGAGATTAGCCGCTACTTATCTTCATTGGCAGAAGGAATATGGCAACACACATATGCCCCCCCCCCCCACCCCACCGTGACCCCCGTTACGTGGGGGTGGGGCCGGGTAGTGGAAGTGCCGCCTCAGTATCGATGGCCCGGGCCTGCAAGCCGGCCGCGGCTTGGTAAAACTGAGTTGCCACATTCCTTCTGCCAATGAAGATAAGTAGCGGCTAATCTCTCTGTTTGTTTGTTTGTCTATTTTGACAAAGGGTATTTACCCGAAATATTAATAAATTGTGTTGTACCCGTCTTTTCTAAGCGTGTTTCTTTCTCCGTTGGGTACTTCTTTGCATATTACACGCCGCTTGGCAGTCACCCTTTTGGTCTGGATTGCTTATTTCGTGATAAAGACTGAATGATCAGCACAGTCCGGCTTTGACGCGGCTGGCGCCGGGAACCCAGGCCGCCGCTGTCGTCGCGGGCTACGTCATCATATGTTCCCCCCCCCCCCCCACCGTGACCCCCGTCACGTGGGGGTGGGGCCGGGTAGTGGAAGTGCCGCCTCAGTATCGATGGCCCGGGCCTGCAAGCCGGCCGCGGCTTGGTAAAACTGAGGCGGCCTCTGACGCAAAACTTTTTCAACGTAACTGATCAGTATTAGTAGTAGTAGTAGTAGTAGTAGTATTGTGAGGACAAAATAGGCCGTGAGGCCTTTATAAATGTCCTTTCTTTCTTTAGTTCCTTTATGGGTCTGCTATGCATGCAATTTTCCTATAAAATCATTCATCATAGGAATAAAAAATCTCTTTAAATTTTGGTAATTCGTCCAGCTGGTTCACTTTTAAAAGAATTTATATTAGATGCTTTTTTTAAAAAATGAAACTGGTAAGGAGTCATTCCAAACAATGGCAACTCTGTTAGTAAAACAAAACTTCCGCAGGTTAGTGTTACAGTGCTGTACAAAGATTTTCCCTTCAGAATTTCGGGTCGTTCTGTCACAGAATGGTGTTGCAAAAAAGTCGTTCCACTTTAGGTCGTCGATGCCATTATAAATTTTAAAAACCTGGATTAAGTCTCCCCGTATTCTACGTCCGCGTAAGGAATGTAATCCAAAGTATCTGAGTCTGTCTGAATAAGTCATATTTCTACATTCTTTGACCAGCTTTGTTGCTCGTCTCTGTACCCTTTCGAGTGCAGCTGATTGTCTCTTTAAACCTGGGTACCATACAGTGTTGGCATACTCTAAATGTGGTCTGACTAGTGATTTATACAGTTTACTAAAAATGTCCTTGTCCAAATAATTAAAAGCTCTCTTACTCCAACCATTTTGTTGGCCTTATTGATGCAGTTCTGAATATGGGGGTCAAAAGATAGAACTTTGTCGAAGACCACACCTAAATCTCTTTCCTCCTCACAAGATACCACCTTTTTAATGTTGCTGTTCACTTTCATCAAGTAATCGTGTTCAGGATTGTTCCTTCCAGCATGTAAGACCTTGCATTTCTCTACATTAAAATGTAAGTCCCATGTGTCGGACCACTCTTGCAAGTGATCCAAATCGTGCTGCAACACGCCTTTATTGCTCGATTCATTATAGATTTTAGTATCATCTGCGAAAATTTTGCACATGCTATTAACACAATCTGGCAAGTCATTTATAAATATCGTAAATAATATAGGTCCTAAGATGCTACCTTGAGGTATGCCGCTCAGTACCTTTATTTTGTCCGATTTTGCTTCTCCAACCTTTACCATTTGTTCTCTTGCATGTAAAAAACTTCTTATCCAGTTGGAAATGTTTCCACATACACCATAGGCCTCTAGTTTCTGAAGAAGCCGTTCATGAGGAACAGTGTCGAATGCTTTTCTAAATTCTAAGTATATGATGTCAACCGTTTTTTGTTGTCCAGTAAGGAGGTTATATCATCCATAACCTGTAGTAGCTGAGTAACACATGATCGTTTCCTTCTAAAACCATGTTGGCATTCAGTGTACATATTATTCACCATGAAATGATTAACGATCTCATCTCGGACTATAGACTCTAAAACTTTACATACTATACACGTTAAGCTTACTGGCCTGTAGTTTCCTGCATCTGACCTAGAACCTTTTTTAAAAATCGCACTTACCTCTGCGGTTCGCCAGTCTTGCGGTACAATACCTGATTCAAGGGAAAAAGTAAACAATGTGCAAAGTGGCTCTGCCAACTCATTACACAACTCTTGTAAAACTCTGGGAGGGATGCAGTCTGGACCTTGAGCTTTGGAAGGATTCAACTCCTTTAGTTTTTTCTTGACAATATCAGGAGTTATTACGATATCTGTTATGGTGCACCCATTCGATTTTGAGCCTCTACCAAGCAACGGAACATTACTCAAATTTTCTTCCACAAATACACTTGAGAAGAATTTATTCAATGTTGCTGCCTTTTCATGATCTCCTACAGCAAGTGTGCCATCTTCATTTTTAAGTGCATTTATTCCAGAATTATATTTAGTTTGTTCCTGTACATACTTCCAAAACACTTTGGGGTTTATTTTACATTTATCTGCAATATTTCTTTCATGCAATTTTTTGTTACGCTTTATTAATTTGTTACAGTCATTTCTTAGGGTAACATATCTTTGGTAATCTCTACCTTCTTGAGTTTGAAGATATCTTTTGTATAACTTGTATTTCTTTTTAATCATTCTTAAAGTACCCTTATTCATCCAAGATGGTGTGGTTCTTTTATGTGATTTGCTCTTCACTTTTGGGATGTGCAACTCCATACCTTTCAGAATCGAGGACTTAATTAATGCCCAGAATTTTTCCACTCCGCAATTTTCAGGTTTAGTAGTTGTAAAGTCAATATTTGCCATATATGCTCTCAGACTATCATAGTCTCCCTTCCCAAGGTTAAGGGAGTGTTTAATACTCTGCGTCACCTTAACCTTAGGTACATACAGCTGGAAGAGTAAAACATCATGGTCACTCTTGCCAATGGGATCCAAGTGTTGAATATCTGACGTTAGCAACTCGTCCATGATTTACTAAGATTAGGTCATCTAATATCGACCTCTGACCTTGCCTATGTCTTGTTGGGTTTTTCACCATTTGAATCAGAAAGGCGTCTCTTATGCACTCAACAATTTGATTACTAGTATTTTTTTCCCCTGTCCAGGAGCCATCCCATCCTGCACAAGGGAAATTAAAATCTCCGAAAATGCAAATTTTGTCATATGCTTGTATCTCCTCGGATCGTAAAAGTTGTAATAGTAAATCTGTGTTTTCAGTTGTGGAGTTGGGGCTTCTATACACACAACCAACAAGAATTTTTTCACCAGAAGCACTCACAAAATAGTACCATAAGTTCTCTTCGAACTTACTATTGTTCAGTGTTTCACATTCTTGAGCATTTAACTTTTTATTAAAATAAAGGGCAACTCCAGGGTTTGTGTTAAGAAACATATCATAATTCGGTAATGAGTATTCTGAATCCAATGGAGTATAGATCTGGTTTTTAACTTTTACTTCGGTAAGACCAATGATGTCAGGCTTTATATCATCAATCCTTTTTAAAAGTTCACTCTTTTTATTTAACAGGTAATCGATATTACTATAGATGACGGTGCAAAAATTGGAATCACTTGAAAACAAAAGACAAGACGATTGACAAGAAGAAAGATGACAAGACAAAGAGGAATCTGAAGTTTCTGAAGTTGAATGTCTAGTGTCATTTTCAGTATATGTACACTTATTTACAAATGAAGATTTTTTGGTGTGGGCTGTCATACTGTCAATTGTCTGCCCCTGCTTGCGTGGCAGAAGCATCCTGCTGTGCTGCATTAGCGCCAACAGGTCTGGTTTTTCTGGTGACGATCTTCAGTGCTCTGTAGTCTATCATCAAATTTTCCTCCCCTCCCTGCACCCTCTCTCTCTCATTATTATTTAGTTTAATTCTTTATCAGTTAATCCGACTGACTGATTTGCATCACAAATACTAGCCGCAGGGATCCGGCCGGCACTGATGGCCGATATCATCTGTGGCGGGGATCGGGCGTCCGGCCCGGCCGGCCGATGCTATCGGCCAGACTCAGTGCGGCCGTTGCCGGATATAGTCCTTCAGGACTCATGCACCACAGACGGCTCATATTTGGGGTTTTAGTCGACAGGTTACCTCTCTTGAAATGATCTTCTGCCGGCGAAACAGCTAAAGCGCGGAAAAGATGGACGTCGTGAGAAAACATACCACAGTTTACGCTGATGGTGTTATTCTTTTCTGAGATTGTAATGTTGTGATCGCTTTATAAGCTTCCTTGGTGTCTAAGATATGTGAATTTATACATAAAAATAGTACTTTATAAGACTTGGTTCGTATCTTGCTCAAGAAATGGCCAACACTGTCGGTGAAAACAACCACTACTCGCTTCGTTCATCGTTACGTAAAGTGCAAACTTGCGTATGCGAGATGCTGGCTTCCCTCGATGACTCGGATACAATCGCAGCAGTCGAGAAGATAACCAGTCTTGTCAACAGTGCATGGGAGTCATTGCTAACTTCCAAAAAAACACATGCAGTTAGAAGGAAAGGCTGCGACCAACCATGTTGCAGCAGGCTACAATCACGAAGAGGCGGATTCCGATGTCACGTTTGATTTGGATGAAACTGACGAGAAAGGTGTACTAAATGACATGGATGAGACCTACTTGCTGACCATTACACTGATGCTGACCAGTCAAATTCTAAACAAGATGCAGACACAACTGTGGAATCGGGGCAACGGTATCATGGATGAATTTGCCGACATTGATTTTCAGCGTGTTCAGTAAATAGTTCAGTTTGAAGTCAGTTTGGTCTGTCTTTGTGAAAAGCCTTTCCCTGCTTGGGAATTTTTTTTTTTTTTTAACCTACAGAGGTAACTTGCAAAGTTACTTGTAAGTTGTAGGTAACTTATGTAATTTATTATCAGGTGCCTGTAATGGACAAGTCAACAGCACAGGTGGAAGCCTTTATGCTGTCAGTCCATTGAGGGAAAATTACAGCCCGCGGGCCCGGTCAGCTGCTATATCAATTGAAAACAACAGCACTACCTGCCCCGACTGTGAATAGAAAATCCAACAGCACGCTTTGAAAACCTTTTATCGTCCCGCTCGAGCAAACACTAATGCCCGGGAAATTATGTGAGGCACTGCAGATTGAGATGATCAAAGCTTTTGCAGATCATTTATATTTTTGAAGGTAGCTCTGTTTAAGTCGATGCCAATATGTGTGAACAATCTTTATATGTAAAAGATTTTGATATTCTGTTGTGAGTGAAAAAAAACCTTTATGTAACAATGTCATTGGTGTACATGTATGTAAATTATTTTTAATTATGTAGATTAGTGTAACATCTGTGGCAGTTTTGCATTCTTAAACATTTCAGCCAATTGACCAAACCTCAGCCTTGACCGCAGATGTTTGACCACACCCTTTTGACCTTGACCCCACCCCATGACTCACATGATGTACTTGACGCACATGATGTACTTGACGTATATTATATATGATGTACTTGGCACATATGACGCATTATACATACTTGACGCATACAGACCTATGTGACTGTGAGAGATAGAAATTAGGGAGCTCCCCGTTTATAAACTTTTTGTTTCAATCCTAGATTTTTTTAAAACTAATTTTCTCATAAAACACTTGTATGAGTTGAGACAGGATTTTGCGAGAGCTGACTTGGCGATGTTCAATATAGCCATGATTTAGACACGGGCACGGAGATAATGATATAAGTGGTTTTCAAATCTCATTATCTCTCAAAATACACTATGGTGTGAGTTGAGACAGGGTTTTTGTGAGAGTTGTGGATGATGATGGTTAACCTTTAGCACTCTGCTTTCCGCTGGCAGTTCTTTTCCCTGCAACTGCATTCTTTTGAGTGGGCTGAACCCAACGCTACCCTACTTCAAAAGCCTACAACTTTTTCATTTTTCTATGATTGTGGAATTTTGCATGTATGTAAATAAATGAATGAAGATTATGTCACAATTCTTCAAACTGTGTTATCTGTGTTATTATCCTAACTAAATATATAATCAGCAGACTGAAAAAGATTATGCTTACTATTCTACTATTGATGACTTTATCCATTACGCACCGTTTCCGCGTTCACTAGCACTCGATTCAGTGCTCCCCTGTCCATCACCACCATCTCTCACCCACCCTTGGTCTCAGGTCTTCTGGCAAAAAGCCCAGAAAGTCATCATCGTTGGAATCTGAGTCCATAAAGTATTCCTGGATGAATGCTTCTAACTCCTAATCAGCCATCTTTTGTCAAAATGAAGCCATCAGAAAAAAACTCTCACTTAGAAAATTTGAATCGCTTGAACACATTCGAAGGTAGCAAGATGGCCGATAGAAAATGGAAGCAAGCCTCGTTTACAATCGCCCATAATCCTTTGCAAAGGCCGTCATAGCAACCCTGTGTGTTTACCATAGCCGATTGCGAGCAGACCTCGCAGTGACGACATGTCGCCATCCGTAAATCAAGCAAGATGGCGGCTGGCGACAAATATCGCCACCAGTGTGCTAAAGGTTAAAATAGCCATGATTTAGGCATCTGCTCGGTGATAATTTAGAGGGTGGGTTAGGAGCCCCATTTCCTCTATCCCCCCACCCGGGTCTGCCCTGGGGGACTTGGGTGGGGTTAACTACTTTTTAGTTCCCAGGGTCACCCTGGTCGGCCCCACAGGGTGGGTTTCCCTTCTATTCTGGGGCATGTGTTTTCTGTCTACCCTTGGTCCATTCACCTGTATTTGCCTTTTAAAACTCTCCCTACTGTCTGCGCTGCCTGTAGCTCTTGTTATTGGATGTGTGTTGCTAAATGGTCTTAGCTTTATTTAGGCCCCATGTGTTAGGTTTATTTAACGTATTGGACCAGCTGGCGACATACATTCAATGTTCTGTTTTTTTGTTTTTTTTCACAAGCAGTGCAGGCACGTCCTGAGAAAGTCTTGTTGCTGTCGGGACGTTAAGCAATGTACAATCAATCGATCAACCATTTCCTCTATCTTTCCCGCATCGACTGAGTCAATCCAACTAAGTTAGCCACCATTAGTATACCCACTGTGCATGTTGCCGTGGGCCGCCAGTAGTGTATCCGCTGTGCATGTTGCTGTGGGCCGTCAGTAGTGTATCTGCTGTGCATGTTGCCGTGGACCACCAGTAGTATATATAATCCGCTGTGCATGTTTCCCCACCCGGGTCTGCCCTGGGGGACTTGGGTGGGGTTAGGTACTTTTTCGTTCCCAGGGTCACCCTGGTCAGCCCCACAGGGTGGGTTTCCTTTCTATTCTGGGGCATGTGTTTCTGTCTACCCTTGGTCCATTCACCTGTATTTGTCTTTTTAACACTCTCCCTACTGTCTGCGCTGCCTGTAGCTCTTGATATTGGATGTGTGTTGCTAAATGGTCTTAGCTTTATTTAGGCCCCATGATGTAGGTTTATTTAATGTATTTGACCGGCTGGCGACATACATTCAATTTTCTGTTTAGTTTTTTTTCACAAGCAGTGCAGGCACGTCCTGAGAAAGCCTTGTTGCTGTCGGGACGTTAAGCAATGTACAATCAATCAATCCGCTGTGCATGTTGCTGTTGGCCACCAGTGGTATATCCGCTGTTGCCGTCGGCTGCCAGTAGTATATTTGCCGTGCATGTTGCCGTCATCCGCCAGTATATATATATATATATATATATATATATATATATATATATATATATATATATATATATATATATATATTATATATATATATATATATCCATTGTGCATGTTGCTGTGGGCCGCCAGTAGTATGTATCCGCTGTGCATGTTGCATTGTGCCGCCAGTAGTATATCCGCTGTGCATGTTGCCATGGGCTGCCAGTAGTGTATCCGCTGTGCATGTTGCCGTGGGCCACCAGTAGTATATCCACTGTGCATGTTGCCTTGGGCCACCAGTCGTATATCCGCTGTGCATGTTGCTGTCGGCTTCCAATAGTATATATATCCGCTGTTCATGTTGCCATCAGCCGCCAGTAGTATAATCGTTGTGCATGTTGCTGTGGGCCACCAGTAGTATATCCACTGTGCATGTTGCTGTGGGCCGTCAGTAGTATATCCGCTGTGCATGTTGCCATGGTCCGCCAGCAGTGTGTCTGCTGTGTATGTTGCTATGGGCCGCCATTAGTATATATCCACTGTGGATGTTGCTGTGGGCCACCATTAGTACATCCGCTGTGCATGTTGCTGTGGGCCACCATTAGTATATCCACTGTGCATGTTGCTGTGGGCCACCATTAGTATATCCGCTGTGCATGTTCCCCCCTCTATTCTGGGGCATGTGTTTTTGTCTACCCTTGGTCCATTCACCTGTATTTTCCTTTTTTAAACTCTCCCTACTGTCTGCGCTGCCTGTAGCTCTTGAAATTGGATGTGTGTTGCTAAATTGTCTTAGGTTTATTTAGCGTATTAGCCCGGATGGCAACATACATTCAATATTCTCTTTAGTTTTGTTTTTTTCACAAGCAGTGCAGGCACGTCCTGAGAAAGTCGTGTAGCTGTCGGGACATTAAGCAATGTACAACTAACCAATCGGACACAGCCAGGTTACAGTGCTGTGTCTGCCATTTTAACAGCACCCATTCACTATACTATATGTACACAAAGCCATAAATACCAGAAATGTGAACGAATGCCAGTGCCATTAGGTCTTTATGACGATACGGCTAGGACAGAATCAGGTCACGAGTTACGTAATGAGTCATGCTCCTGTCTTGACCCATTTTACACTGGTCTCAGCGCATGGTCACAGTAATCCTTCTGGGTGTGGCAACCTTTCACTGTTTTAAATGACCGGTTTCAACAGCTGAAAACGCTTGCTTCTGCATACTTAGTGACTAACAAATCAAATTTTCTTTCATTGCCTAGCGAAATTGAGCGCGGACCAAGCCCCTTGATCACTCATCAGATCATCCGATACCTTGACACCAGCGAGAGTGACTGCCCCTGGGGAAGCCGAAAACAAAATGGTGTCTCTGTTAGACAGTTTGAACAGTTTTCTATGGAACGAGAAATGGTGGCTTGGAGATGATGCCAAATGGGAGGATTTCATCAGTCCGGACCCGAACATCTACTACCCGAGAGCCAGGGATATGAACTGGTCAATTGTCGTTGGAGTTGGCTTGCTAGTTGTTCGCTACGTGTATGAAAAGTAGGTGACAGGTTTAGTGGTTGTCATGCACTATTAGGTTTGGAGGCGGCCTTATACCACTTTGTGGGTATGGTTCAACCGTGATAATTTAAGGGTAATACTTAATCACTTTGGCATCGGGATGGTGCCAAACTGATAGGGGCTACTCTTAAAGTTAAACTAACTTGTTCAGTCCACTTTATATTAGACATGGCAGAATGGTTGAGGCAATAATCTGTGTTGTAACATTTAGCATGTTTAAATGTTCATTTTAATCTATTGTCATGACTGACTTGTAGCTAGGCTCAGTAATGGCTGTAGTGAGTCATGATTCAAGTGTAATCTTAGATGTTTGTAAAGGTGGGGTGTTGTTAGTACACATGACTCAACATTAGTTTCCTCTGCCAGGATATATAATAATAATGTCATCAGAGTTTGTATTAAGTTTGGGAGGGGAGGGGTTGCATAAGATTATTACCCTTATTTATTACTGTTTCATACATAAAGGATAAAGTGTAGTCCATCACAACACATTTCACACCATCAACTTGATCGGGACCATTCTGAACTAGGACAAATGTGGTGTGAAACAGTGCATAGTATGCACATAGCTGATATACAAGAACTTATGAAATTGCATTCTGTAAGATTGTAGTTATATACTGCTTCAGCTGTATCCACATTCTGCTATTGTAGACTCATCATGTGTTTTGTGTTTGCAGTGTCCTAATTGTGCCGCTGGCAAATTACCTTGGGGTTCATGAGCGCAAGCTGCGACCACAGGCCCCCAACCCAACGCTAGAGGCAGTATTCAAGAAACACAATGGCAGGGTACCACACTGTGAACTTGAGGTACATGTAATATTTGTTATATCGTACGGATATGGTAGATTGGGCCTGTGATCTTTGACCATACTCTAGGTTGTATGGTCCATACTGAAAGACCAGCAAACCATAAATCATGTACATAATTTGACATTTGTCTTTGCAGGGTTTACAAAAGCAGACAGACATGACACAGAGAGAGATAGAGAGATGGCTGTTCAGAAGAAAGCTGCAGACACAACCCTCTGCTCTATACAAATTTAAGGAATGCAGGTGAGTTCATCTACAGTACTGAGCATCAAAAGTGGAAAAATAGGATGAAAAAAATGCATTTTTCTTTAAAAGGTATTTTTTCGAAAAATACTTACCGATGACATGACAAATGGGAGTGTCTACTACGTGCTCAAATTCTAGCCTACGAACCCGTTGTGTGCACACACAACCCGGGAGGCACTCGGGGAACCCTCCAGAGGGGCCAAGAGTTGTCTCCCGGACCTGCCTATCCGGTTCCGAGTCACCTGACTCGCCAGTCAGATACTAGGCTCACCAGCGGCAAGCGGGGCAGGTGGGAGGGTCCTCCGTGTCATGTCATCGGTAAGTATTTTTCGAAAAAATACCTTTTAAAGAAAAATGTATTTATTTCATCAAAAACATTACCGATGACATGACAAATGGGAGAATCACGAATAGGAGGAGGGTGCCGCCCCGGTACTACCGGAGACCAAGACCGTCCTCCCATTGCTAATTCCCAGGTAACTAGCTAGGTGCGTACCTACGGCGCCTGCTGCGCCGGGAGG
Organism: Semisulcospira habei; assembly: GCA_036245525.1. Taxonomy (NCBI): domain Eukaryota; kingdom Metazoa; phylum Mollusca; class Gastropoda; family Semisulcospiridae; genus Semisulcospira; species Semisulcospira habei. The sequence continues at coordinate 276,476,577 of BTPG01000002.1, read as the reverse complement.
GAGTGCTGTGCCACCGTGAGGTCCCCCAACAAGGCGAGGTTGTCTCGCTGTCCCGCCAGATCCCGAAGGTAGAAACGAGCGAAGGTAGATTCTGCTCGCCAGCCCACCGCGGCCACGATGTCCTTGACAGCGCAGTTCCGATCGAATGCGACGCTCGTGGCCATGGCGCGTACTTCGTGTGCGCGGATCTTCAGTCTCTGCGCTACGCGTGGGGAGAGATCCATGTATGCCGATCGTATTACCCAGCGCAGCCAGGAGGAGATCGTCTGGGCTGTGATATCAGTCTTGCCCTGGCGTATGGGCAGGAAGAGGCGGGAGCGCCCTCTACGGGTAACTTTGGTACGGCGCAGGTAGATGCGTAGGGCACGCACGGGATCCTGTCGCCGAGTCTCCGGAGAGCAGGCAGGCCCTCCCAGGGGCCGCAAGGTGATGATCTGTGGAGCAGTTAGGGGCGACCTTGTTTTGGCAATAAAGCTGGGGTCCGTTAAGAGCTGCACGGAGCGATCTGCCCTGAACTGGAGGCAGTCTGGGCGGGTAGAAAGAGCGTGTAGCTCGCTAACTCTGGACGCGGTGGCCAAGGCTAGAAGGAAGCAGGTCTTGCGTGTCACATTTGCCAGAGGGGCTAGAGCGAGTGGCTCGAACTGGGAAGAATTCAGCCACGTCAGGACCCAAGGTAGGTCCCAGCGAGGAACGAGAGAACGCTGAGTCGGACGTTGGAGGCTGAAGCTGGACATGAGGTCGGAGAGGTCCTTACAGGCGCCGGGGTCTGGAAGGCCGAGATGGCGGTACGTGTCGGCGACCATGGATAAGTATCCCCTGATGGTGATGGGCGCCAAACCTTGGACCTCGAAGAGCCATAGGAGAAAGTCCGCTAGCTGTGGGTTAGTCAGTCCGGTGGGTAGGAGGCGACGGGCGTCGCACCAGGCACACAAGACGCGCCACTTCCCTTCGTAAACACGCCGGGTGGACGGCTTGCGGGCTGCAGCGATTGCCTCCACTGCTGCACCAGAGAAGCCTCGAGCGGTGAGGGCGCGCTGCACAACCTCCAGGCGTGAAGAGACAGGCGTTCGGGACAAGGGTGGAAGAGAGCCTGCCTGGGCTGCTTGAGCATGGAACGGGGCGTGGGAAGGCGCAGGGGAGGAGAGGTGGCGAGGTTGAGTAGGTCGGTGGTCCAGGACCGGGCCCAAGCCAGCGGGGCGACCAGAAGCAGGACTGCGTTGCTCCCTCGAAGTTTGTGGAGGACCTTGGGAATGAGGACTGTCGGGGGGTACGCGTAAGCGATGAGGCCGTCCCAAGGAATCGAGAGGGCATCGACTGCCCAGGCCAGCGGGTCTGGAATCGGGGAGACGAAGAGGGGAAGCTGGCGGTTCCACCTCGTAGCAAAGAGGTCGATTAAGGGAGTCTCCCAACGGGCGCAGATCATCTGGAAGATATCCGGGCGCAACGTCCATTCTGTGTGGAGCAACTGGCCGCGGCGAGAGAGCGAGTCCGCCAACACATTCAAGTGGCCAGGAATGTGTCGTGCGAGGAGTGTAATGTCGCGTTCCTCGGCCCAGCGCATCAAACGGAAGAGGAGCATACAGAGGTCGGGAGATCGGGTGCCCCCCTGTCTCTGGATGTAGGCCACCACCGTCGAGTTGTCGGAGAGGACGAGAAGCCGCTGGTTCCTGAGCTGGTTCTCCCAAACGAAGAGGGCTTGCCAGACTGCCTGCAGCTCTAACCAATTGCTGTGCTTGTCCGCAAACTCCGGGGGCCAGAGGCCGGAAGCCGAGGAGAATTGAGGAAGCAGGTGGGCTCCCCACCCCGAGAGGCTCGCGTCGACACACAGGGAGAGGTGCGGGGGGGGGGGGAGGACAAAGGGACTCCCGAAGCCAACCAAGCCGTGTCGGTCCAGCGTAGAAGGTGAGGGCGAACCAGGGGGGAAACCGGGACCAGGTTGGTAAGGTCGCCAGAAGAGGGTCTCCAGAGAAGCAGGAGGTGCAGCTGAAGGGGGCGGGCGTAGAGGCGACCCAGGGGGAGAAGGTCCGCCGCTGCGTTGATCAGTCCGAGGAGTTGAAGCCAAACTCGGGCGGGAGCTGCTTCCTGCTGAGCTAGCTGGTTGGCGAAGGTGGCCAACTTCCGAATCCGGGGATCCGGGAGGCGAACAACATTGAGATCGGTGGCAAAATCCATTCCGAGATGAATGAAGCGGCGCGAGGGCGTGAGATCTGACTTCCCGACGTTGAGGAGGAACCCCAGTCGCGACAGCAGACGCATCAGTGTATCCCTGTCCTCTTCCAAGACGGACTCGACGTGGTTCCTCAGGAAGAGATCGTCGAGGTAGTTGGACATAGGGCTGAGAGACGACTGCCGTGCCTTGGCCATAACTGCATCCATCAAGCGGGTGAAGACCCAGGGGCTGAGGTTGAGGCCGAAGGGTAGGGCTCGAAACTGGTAAACGGTTCCATCGAACGCGAAGCGCAGATACCTCTGGGCGGCCGGATGTATGGGTACGTGTAGGTAAGCGTCGGAGAGATCCAGGCTGACGGCGTAATCCATGGGTCGCACCGCGGTACGCAGGGCTCGGGCTGTCTCCATGTGGAAGGAAGGAGCCACGATGAAGCGATTTAGGGCTGAGAGGTCGATCACTGGGCGCCACTTGCCGCCAGGCTTGGGGACGACGAAAAGTCTGCTGTAAAATCCCAGCGAGTCTGCGCGGCGCACAACCTCTGTGGCATCCTTCCTCAAGAGAGAGTCGACTTCCCCCCGTAGGGCGCACTCCTTGAGCGGGTCTGCGGGGATCTCGGTCCACAGCGGAGTCGTACGCAGAGGAGGAGGGGAACGAAAGGAGATCCGTAGGCCGCCGGAAACAGTGTCTAAAATCCACGGGTCTTCTGGAATCAGTAATCGCCACTCGTCGCTGAAGAGGGCGAGCCTGCCGCCGACTGGAGGACCCGAGACGGCCGGCGGAGGCGGAGGAGGGGAGGAGTCACTGAGCCCGCCCGCGCCCAGGGCGACGGGCGAGACGGGGCCAAGCGGGGGCGGGGGCGTTAGCTTGGCCGGGGCGACCGAAGGCGGGGCGACGGCGACGCAGGGACTGCAGCTGGGCTGTTGACGTCGGGGCGACGGGTCTGGAGATCCGCAGGGGGCGACCCACGGCCTTGCGGGCTGACTGAAAGCGCCGAGGAACAGACTTGGGAGGCCACCTGTCCGCATTGGAATCCTTGACGGCTTGCCAGGTGTCACCAAAGAGAAGGGGTCCCCCGAGGGGGGCCCGACGCAGCTGGGTCTTCAGGTCGGCAGGCATTCCCCGGCAGGCCTGCAGGACAGCGTCGCGGCGGAGTAAATCACAATTGGCGGCTGCAGCCATAGCGTTGACCGAAGAGTGATACGCGGCGCGGCTGGCCGCTTCAGCGAGGACGAGGAGGTCGCCAAGAAGGGGGGTCAGGGACGGGTGCCACGAATCTTCCACGCGCCGGAGGAAGGCTTGCGTAAGGAGCTCCATGAAGCCGGCGCAGGCCAAGGAATTCCTGACAAGCGAAGCCGTCTTGTCCAAACCCGCGGGGAGCGCGCGTCTGAGGGCAGAGGCCCCACCCGCCTGAACCACGGCGGCTGGATCCACCGGAGGGAGAGGGCAGAGGAAGGCCTGGGAATGGCCGGCGTACCACTGCTGGCGGAAGTACATGTCGAGGTCCGGAGGCCATCTGTGGTCCGAGAAGAAATTACTGTCTCTTGAGTCAGACAACAGGTGGGCCGAGAACACATCCCGAAGCTCACGAAAGGAGGGGGGCTGAGGGAGAGTCTTGAACTTCTTTACCTGTCTACCCGCGTCGACGAAGGCAGAAGGCTTCCTCTTCAGGGGGGGGGATGGAGGGCAGTCCGCTGCCGGAAGCGTGGCGGAGATGAGGCGAGCGACCTCGTCGAGGGCCAGAAGAACCTCTGTGCGGGAGGAGGCTGGTAACCCGTGGGCTGTCGACGCATCCGAAGGAGAGAGCGGCGAAGGAGAGCGGCTGAGACCTCCGAGGAGAACTGAGATGGAATCATCAGGGAGAAGACTCAACGAATCGTCGTCCACGCCGCCGAGAGCCGTCGAAGAGGGACGGCGACCGTGATTCCGAGAGCGAGCAGCTCGACGAGGACGAGGGGAGCCATAAGGCGCCGAAGCACGCAGGGGAGAGCGACGTCCGCGACGGCGACGCGACGCACTAGAGGAGCGGGAACGGCGGCGGCGACCAGACGAGCGACTACGAGCTGGAGACCGTGATCCCCGGGAACGAGGAGGAAGGAAAGAGGCTGGGCGAGGGGAAGGGGAACGGGCGGGACGAGGCAGATGGCGGGGAACGTGGGACGAACGCCGCGAAGAGGTAGAGCGCGAAGGCCCATGGTCCAGATGACGAGAAGAATCCCGAACTTTACGACGCTCACACGAAGGAGCGCGAGAGTGGTGGTCAGACTTCGATCGCAAGGAGGAACTGGACACAGGTAGTGGTGTGGTGAGTGTGCGCGAATGTCTCCGCGAGCCGGACTCTGTGGCGAGGCGGGCTCGCAGCGGCCGAGGGGGATCCAAGGCCTTCCTAGGAGACGAGTGGGGACCGGTTGACCATGGACGGCGCGAGGCACGTCTCTCCGAACTGACCTCTGTCTCGAGATGGGTTCTCTGCCTGTCGTAAGGCTTGGTCCAAGCGCGTTCCCTCCTGGGAATCCGCGCCTCGAACTCCCGACTCCGCACACTACCTTGCTGTGTCCGCTGTGGAGATCTTTCCAGACTGGGGCCATCGGGGGCAAGAGCGGTCGGTGTGCCTGAGATGACAGCCGGCACTTCCGCAGGTCTTGCAACAGGCACAGGTGTCGGGCGTTCACGTCGGTAGAAGCTCCAAAGTTGGACCCAGCGGAGCTCCGGCCAGACGGCGCAAACGTCACAAGAACGCTCAGATGTACAGCCGACACACGGCAGGCAGACCTTGTGCGAATCCGAGGGCCACTGGAAACCTCCACACTGCGTGCAGGTCATCAGGAGGGCACTGCAACACACCAAACAAACAACGTGCCGGTACGTGGTCGAGACCAACAGGGCTCGTCCTACCAAGGGGAACCGTACCGAACGATATGGACAAACGGGCTGTGCCCCCAGGCTATACTGTTGTAGCGCCCGAAGCTAAGCTTGCGTCTTCAGAACAAAGCCTACCCCAGCCAGGCTGGAGAGGAATGTGCGCCAAACGACAATAGGTTTAGTTTAGTTTAGTTATTTGGGTTTAACGCCGCGCAGGCGACTAAGGCCATCACACGGCGGGCGAAACGACAATAGGGACGAAAGGGCCGTGCCCCCAGGCAATAATGCTGTAGCGCTCTAAGCTAAGAGTGCGCTCTCGAAACAAGCATACCCCAGCCAGGCCGGAGATGCAACATGAGCCACGCGCCGCAGCTGGTTTAAACAATGCTCCCCGAAGGCTACCAGGGGAAGCCAGTAATTTCACCCCAAAAGGGGAAAGGCGAGGGCACCAGGGCCCCGCCGAGCTAAGAGTCCCCGCTCAACGAAACCCACACAACACGAATAAGGTAGAGTCCAAAGGCACAGGCCGGTACCCCGCCCGGGGACCGGCTCCGGGCCCAACTAACTATCCTACCTCTCTGCCGAAGCGGTAGCGGGAGAAGAGACGTCCATGTCGCCACCGGCGAAATGGCGGGAACCAGCAGGTCCGCCAAGCGAAGCCAACCAAGGAGGACGCCAAGCGAAGAAGCGCAAGCGAAGCTGCAGCGAAGCAAGAAGCGAAGCAGAAGCGAAGCAACAGGCGAAGCCAAAGTCACGGCGAACTCGAGCACCAAGACCGACCGGTCGAAGGGAGCGCGAGGCTAGAACACGTCCGAAGGTCGTGAGCCTACGTAGCTGACTGGCGAGTCAGGTGACTCGGAACCGGATAGGCAGGTCCGGGAGACAACTCTTGGCCCCTCTGGAGGGTTCCCCGAGTGCCTCCCGGGTTGTGTGTGCACACAACGGGTTCGTAGGCTAGAATTTGAGCACGTAGTAGACACTCCCATTTGTCATGTCATCGGTAATGTTTTTGATGAAATAAAAGAAGAAGAAAAAGCTAAAGATGAAACAATGCCTGCTTTAGACATGTCTGACAAAGTATAAATACAAATCGAAAAAAGAAAATAAATAATCTGTTCTGTGTTGACACAATTGAGGATTGACTGAGGGGGGGTGGGTGGGGGTGGGGGTGGGGGTATGATAATCCATTTTGGATGCACCACAGGGACACATGCAATGCACCCACTCTAATTAAATTTAATATGCACCATTTTGTGAACATGTAATGTTCAGTCAAAGAGTAAATATACTTTTTGAGTTGATTTTAAAAAACAAATCACCTAAAAGAAAGGAATTAGAGCTGCGTCAAAAACTTGGGACACCGTAGCATCTGAAACATCTTACCAAATCATTTCACCACAAAAGCAAGAACAGCTGTTTTCCAGTAGTTAAGCACAAGCAAGGTATAAAACAAGTGAAAAAATATGGCAACCAAAAACAATAAAATTATATTAGTTGCATCTCCTAAATATTACACTTGTTAGTTATGACGTTTCAGATGTCACGGGACACCATGAATGAAAGAACATTTGTTTTGACTTGTTATTAGGTGTCATTTCCAGTTGTTCTGGTAAAATCATTGATAGCATAAGATACCTCATAAAATATAGACATATAAGAAAAATATTGCAAACACTAATGGTAATGGTAGGTAGTTTGATCAGGATTGGCTTCTATATTTACCAGCGACTTAATACTAGAGGTGTGAAAGTGTGGGTCTGAGGTTGTGGATCAGAGGTACAAGGCTTGTGTACACAAGATGAATGTTTATTTGCAATGTACTTGTTCAGTTTTGTGTGTATTAATGAATGCTGTAGTTGAACTTTTAAAAAAATAAGTGAACTTAAAACAAATTAAATTTACAATTTAAAAAAAAACCCAAAAAAACAAAAACAAAACCTAGACTTACCCCCAGAATGCTCGGCGATTTGTAACAAAGAAAGCAAACACAGATGGTTCACTACACTAATAAATTAAGCTCTCGCGGACGATACATTTTATATGATTTAGTCTTTTCACTCTCCTAAAAGTCTGCACTTTCATGTTTTTGTGCTGCATGGGACTTTACACAAAAATGCAATTGTGATGTCCCATGACACGTCCTAAACAAACTTCACCTAACTTAGAATTTTTTTTCAGTTTTAAGGCATTTAGAAAAAAATCACTACACGATTGATGAACACTATGCATAATAATAGTCCTTGCACACAAGATTAATTTTGGTGCTGTGTCAGATTTGTTTGAAAATGATGAAAATGTCCAAAAATTCATTACCGATGTTGCACAAGACACAGTAAACGTAAGCACGGTCTATTTAAAACTGTTATCTTCTATAAAAATACAAACATGCAAATAATAATGATTTAGATTGATGCATGGAACATAAAATAATATTAGAATGCCAAACTGTTATGCTGATGGTCAAGATAATTGGTAAAATTTGCAGATTCAATCCGTATGCTGTCAAAATGTCGTTTCGGGACGCGTCACTGTTTTTTGCGTACCAGGGCTAAAATGTCTATGGATTTTCTGTGTAAACGTCATCAGTTTGTGTGGAATTTTCCGGGGAATTCCCTCAACACAAGCAAACCGGTCGGAATGCGAGTTTTGAACGAGTTTCTGTGATTGTTTTGGATTGTGTTTCAGACGTGACATTTGGAACACTGCGATATAAAAGTTTTCTCAGCATCCAAATCTTTTGAATATTTGCAACTTATTATGGTGCAAAATAAGTATTTGGGGTATAGTTTGTTGAGGCACATAGTGGACAAGCTGATTTTATCTTGTTGCCGACTTTGGGAAAGTGACAAAATATGTTGTAGTGGGACACTTCGTTATGAGTCCGAAACGCCACTTTTGAGGCCATAACTGTCAATATCTAGTTCTAAAGTGAAAAAAAAAAAGTTTAGCACTGATTTTTCAATGTATGAAGCCTAAATTAAAGAAATAATTTCTTGTAATGATGCACTGATATAGTTATGATATAGTCACAATCTTCGTTTGAGTTAACCCACTGCTTAGGGAAGCCATTTTGGGCAACTATTTCAACATTTTATTATCAGTTCACAATTAAATTTATCATGCAGATAGCCCAAAATATACAAATTTATACATTAACATTATCTTAATGCATTGCGACAACAGAAATGTCACTACATGCCTTATTTTGATCGAAATCTGAATAGCACCACACTGACACCTTTTGGGGCTCAGTACTGTAGATGAACTCAGGTATGAATTGTGATGTTATGATCAACAAGTGAAAAAAAACAAAAACACCTGGTAAACAATTTTCCTTTTAAACCCAGTGTTTCGAGTGGTATTTCTGTAAAATCAGCACCACAATATATAATAGTATGAACACAGATAAATTGGTCTCATTTTATAGCTCACAGTTACCAGATTCGTAATGAGGCTGACATTAGGGAGACTTAGAACGACTAATCAACTTCATTTTGTTTCGGTCCTGTGATACGAAATCAGCTACACGAGCTGCTGATGCAGCTTAGATGTCTAACGAAATAGTTTTTTTGTGTAAGAAGGTAAACTCTTGACAGGCACGCACTCTACTAACTTGTAGAGGTATCACTACATCGGATATCGCTATCAATTTCTGCTCACTAACGCAAACAGTTAAATAAGTCATGTATGCATGTGAATTATAAACTTTGCCAAATACATTTGTGAAATATTGGATGCCTAAACAGTGACAGTCAAAGTGAACTGCCACAGCCGGCTCGAAGCGATAGCATCTTGTAGGCCTCGCAGGGAGAGCCGATGAAAGTGGGGTTGAGAAAACTGGCATAAAAGCATATTTTAGGGGTGTTTTAGTGATAACTGTTGATAGAGTCCAGCTCAAAAATGACCCTCCTGTTTAAATCTTACATGATGTGGTGTAACATCAAAGGGTTTTAGCCATAATCGATCTACGAAAGTCCATTCATGAGAACTGGCGATCTGACAAAGATTTGCGACTGAAGTCCTATGCATTTGTATGGCGGTAGACACAGTCTGTTGACGTCACTAACAAAATGGGCGAAAAAAACACATTTTGTTTGTCTGCTGAGTCTGCCTATTGTCTTTTTTTGATTATTCATCAGAGTTGGAAAGTGTAAAAAATAAGGGTATTGCATGTAAGAAACATAGAAAAGTTGGTTGAAAGAGTGTGAACACAGGTGAGCCATTCTCGAAAGGTGAACACCAAAGTTTGAAAAAAAAAATGTTTTGAAACTTGACTATTTGATGTCTGTGGCATGTAATTTATGTTTGAAAAGATAATCGGAGATTCTGTGTTGCTGTTACTGTGTTAGTGTTAGAGCCCTTTAGATGTCCAAAATCTGAGGAGATTGGAGGTTACTGATGACAGGAAATATTATCTAGTACAACAACAAAAATAAGTGTATGTGACTTTAACTCCAACACAGACAGAACTAATACTATGATTAAAATAATACCAGAAAATTGTACACACGTGTTTACTAAGATGTATTTTGAAAGAAATGTTGTGTCATCAGTAACCTCCAAACATTCAGCCTCCAGTTTCTTTACGTCACATTAAGCAAAATCGCCTTGGCAATTAAAACACTGTGGGATGAACCATAACCCACAAAGTCCCAGTTCTATAGGACTCTTTATGAGACCTGTCATTGGTCTCTCTACCTTTTGTCTTTGACCCGATTCTGATGTTGAATTATCTCCTATTGAAAAAGTCTCGCAGATCTGACAATGCATCAGTGAGTTCTATAAGGGGCGCAGGACATACGCGTCATTGATTTTTACTAAAGAAGTTGAATTTAAAAGGCTACAAAGCTGGCTAACAAACTCGTCCAATGTCTTCTCCAAACTAGCTATATATGCAAAAGTTCAAGTAAATATGACAAAAATTACGGACTCTAATCTGGGTCAACCGACTTCCTATAAACGGCTGTTTATGTCTTCAATGAGACGTTCAGTTACAATATGCTCGGAGCTCTCATAGCCACTCACTTAAGAAAATATTTCACCAAGTTGCAAGCTTGTGTGTTCAGAAATACAGTGGAGTCCGCTTAACACGAATTTCTGGGGACACGGAAAATCACTTCGTGTTAACCGTATTTCGTGTTAACCAATATGGCCTCAAAATTGATCACGGCCCTCCCGGCAAGGAAAAAGTGTGTAAGAGATGCGTGCATGAATGAGTACGAGGTTAAAAGTGCACATTATTGTACTATATATGCTTACATTACGTTCAGCTTGCTAGGAAAACACAAGGATATGTGTACAGCTCACGTAGTTAATGTAAAATTCATCAGCTAAAATCCATAGTAAAGTAAAAGCAACACGGGCATCTGGCATCGGTAAAAGCAACACAGTCAAAGTCATTTAAAAAACGGGACATGATCGAAGTCGGTCTTGCGTTATTGACAGCCCGTGTAGAGAGACAATAGTGGATCTCATTAATCTTGTTTTTTCACTTCAAGCGTAGTCGACTTCTGTTTTACCTTGGGGGTAGCCGTGATCGGTAGTTAACTGAATTGAGGGAGTGTTGGTACACGAATGATGCATGAATTCAGTTCAGAAACACTAGCCAATGAGAAGACGGATTACAGTGACTGAAGGCTATTCAGCCAATCACAGGCTAGAGTTCGTTCATGTGTCGTGTGTACTACAGCACGAGAGCGACACATGCAGTGCCCCTTTCATGAATCGGTTTTCGGTGTTTGAGACTGGAATGTGTGTTCATGTTAAACAGGTGAATAATAGTGAAATTGCTCTGGTCGGGAACCGAAAACAGCTTCGTGTTAAGCGAAATTTCGTGTTAAGCATTTCGTGTTATCAGTGAAATTTTAATACATAATAAGAAGGCCGTCAGCCGGGAATGCAAAAGCGGTTCGTGTTAACTGGAAATTCGTGTTAAGCGAGTTCGTGTTAACTGGACTCCACTGTATTGGAGATTCTCTTGTTTACATACATACGCAAACACCTACATATATACACACATACATACGGTGCTTCGTGCCAAATGAACATTCAGCAGCGAGGCTAGCGTAACTAGACATAACGTAATTTTTATCTTGTTACTTCAATTAGAGGTTTAGCCTGCCTGCCTTTGACATCATAATAATACATAGTTCTTGTTAAGCGCTGTTCTTCAGGAAAACACTGGACTCACTGCGCATGCACAACAGCACACCCTCTCTCTCAGACACACGCACGATTATACACTACTTTAAACCACCCCATCTCTTCCCAACACTATACATTCACTTCCTCAAGGATCAGAATAAAAGGCAGTCAACAGTTAGCTCATCAACAGTTAGTCAACATCATGGACATGCTATTAAATTTGCTCCACCGTGACTCGTCCTAAAAGGTCCCTGCTATAAATAGAAGGGACTTAAAAACCAACAGAATGTGTGCTTAGTAAAATTGTCATTTACTTCAAATGCACAAAGAAAAAGAAAATAAATCAAGAAATTTTATACTTTTCACCTTAAAAAAATTTTCATGTATTTTTATCACATCCTCAATATAATTCGGAAATCTGAGTGTGAAACCTACTGTCAGAAATGAAAGCTATCAATAGATACACGGACACCAATATCTAGATCGATAAGAGGAGTTGACAAGCTCATCAGCATCACTGTCAGTGTGTGGCCCACTACTGTCAAATTTCCAATAAATGCACAGAAAAAGTTTAGACGTCTTATGATCATTTTCTGTCATTCGCAACTTTCTCTTTTGATTCCACACAACACCACGCTCAGAACTGGTTCCTTGCTAAGCAAACATGACCATCACCTTGAGCAATGCCGTAGAAAGATTCTTCATCAATTTCTTTATTAACGTCAGCAGTAATTTTTAAAAAAGATATCAGCGAGAATGTGTGCAGACATTATGAAAAATGTCTGGACGTGAAGGGTGAAATGGTCATGACTGAAATAGAAAAATTGATTGCCTGCCTTGTCTTCACTATTTGCAGTGAAAAGTAAAGGTTATCTGCATGTGGGTCATCAGTATGTACAAAGTTAGAATCAGAACTTCCCGCTCAGTTGCATTTTGTGGTGTTAATTAGAGTGTGTTCCTGGACGTGAGAAATGACTGTACATTTTCTCTGAAAAAATAAAAGCCTATAAAACTAAACTGGCGCCTTCAAGACGTAAAACGTTCGCCTGCACTAATGTCATTTTAAAATATCAGTACGGACACTGGCTTGAAACTCCGCTAGGTTCACTTCTTTACCAAACTCTACTGATGTCATTTTACAATAATTATCAGTACAGACATTGGCTTGAAACTCTGCTAGGTTCACTTGTTTACCAAACTCCACTCATATCATTTTACAATAATTATCGGTACAAACATTGGCTTGAAACTCCGCTAGGTTCGCTTGTTTACCAATGGGAATTTTCCCTCCCGTTCTTGTACTCAATGACAGGACATGTAACGTCCAGTCGCGTACATTCACAGGTGTTTTAACACCAATAAAAACGTTTCTCTGGAACTAAAACTTTCCAAATGAAGTACTACACCTAATCTATCCATGGAAATGGCTGGTTTGCAGGAATAGCCAAGTGAAAGGTTTGTTTCTACTTGTTTTCTCAGTATGGGTTCTCGCATCACACTTTCAATCTGCCAAAAATAACGTTTTTGTCTAATTAATCCTCAACAAAGTACTCTTTCAGAAGAGTAATCAAGACATGCTTGTTATATTTATTTCTTCATTCAAGATACAACACATTGGTGTAAGATGGAGTGTGTCGGTGCAATATAATGTTAATGCTTGAGTGACAAACATGGTCACTGTTCGGTGCTTTCACCTTTTGAGAATGGCTCATATGGCAACTCATGGGAAGGGGTATGAAAATGTAAAAATAAGCCTGCAAAGAGTGTCACTATGTAAACCATGCAAGGCAAAGGGTACACCTTTGATATCTGCGTACAATGCCAGGGTTCATATTTGAAGTGCACCCTGCGCCAATGGCACATAATATTTCCCCAAATAACCCGAAACATTTTGAGCCTTGGGGTCAATAAGCCATAGGTTTCTGTAGGTAATGGGCCCTTCTTTTCACATTTCTAAAGGTCCACCCTACTTCCCCCCCCCCCCCCCCCTCCCCCTCCACTACCACCCCCTCGCCACTCCCGCTTCTTGATATTTCTGTGGCTGGCGAGAAGGTGCTGAAAAACGCCCCCACCCCCTCCCCCCACCCCCGCCCACCCACCTTTTTGATATTTCACCAGTGTGACAAGGTGTTCACCCACTGCCCCCAAAGGGTTTTGTAGCCCTTTTTCCTATCTCTCTAAGGGAGGCAGGGAGCATGAACTCAGGTAATCTGTTCATTGCTTATATAGTATTCAACACAAAGCTCGTGTGTGCAGTTTGTTTTTTGCCCAAGTGCGAAGCAACAGTGAGTCTATGTTCTGGCCAATGGTCGTCCATCCTTTGTCCATGATAACCTTTAATGTTGGCGTTTTCTCAGAGACTATTGAGGCCACACCTCGCGCTGGGACCATATGGCGTTGAGGCGCGTCCCCTGGGTGGTGGATAGGGGGTCCCTCGTGAGAGGGGCGCACCGAATGAAATAAGGTGCCGTGAACCAACATGGTCTAAGGGAAGGTGACCCCGACAGAAAACCCCTGGTCCTCCTAGTAAGGGGGTTGGGCGTGGGGGTAGCTTCCCCACCCTGCAAAAAAGGAAATAGCTACAAAAACGCCGACGAAAAGACTAACAGTAATTCCTTTCCTGGAGGAGGAAGGTTCTTCTACCAGAAGACTTATGACGTCCTGTGGTGAAAGCCGGAAGTCTTCGGAAGCCACAGGACCGAGCCGCCTCTCTCTATCCAGGGATACAACCATGGGCACATGGAACGTCAAGACCATGTACCAGAGCGGCAAGGCCGCCCAGATAGCAGCGGAAATGCAAAAGTACAACCTTTCCCTGCTAGGTATCAGTGAAGCCAGATGGACGCAGTCTGGCCAGAAAAGGCTGTTAAGTGGGGAGATGATTCTGTATTCAGGTCATGAAGAGGAGAATGCCCCCCATACAGAAGGTGTAGCATTCATGCTGTCACCAGTGGCACAGAGAGCGCTGATGGGCTGGGAACCTCTTGGGCCAAGAATTATCACAGCAGCCTTTAGAACCAAGAAAAAGCTCAAGCTGAACGTCATCCAGTGTTATGCGCCCACTAATGACAGTGACGAGGAAGAGAAACAAGAGTTCTACGACCGACTCCAGAGTGCCTTGGACAAATGTGCGGAGCGAGACATCACCATCGTCATGGGCGATTGTAATGCCAAAATAGGGGAGGACAACACCGGATACGAAGAGGTGATGGGGAGACAGGGACTAGGCTTGGAGATGAGTCAGAACGGGGAGAGGTTTGTAGACTTTTGTGCTCTAAACCGACTTGTCATTGGAGGCAGCATCTTCCCACACAGAAGAATACACAAAGCAACTTGGGTCTCACCTGACCATACAACAGAGAACCAAATAGACCATATCTGCATTAGCAAGAAATTTAGAAGATCCCTTCAAGATGTTCGAGCGAGGAGGGGAGCAGATGTCGCCTCAGACCACCATCTGCTTACCTTAAGAATGAAGCTCAAGCTAAAGAAAAGCTGCACAGAGACAACAAGAAGACAGCGCTATAATGTAGGCCTCCTGAGAGAAACTGGAGTTAGAGAAGAGTTCAAACTGGTGCTGTCCAACTGGTTTCAAGCGCTACAGGAACTAGTAAATGAAGAGGAGGCAGTCACCACAGAGCAGCAGTGGAAGGCAGTTAGAGAGGCTCTGAACTCAACCTGCAAAGACACTGTAGGGTTCAGGAAACACCATCACAAGGACTGGCTGTCGGCACAGACTTTGAAGAAGATAGAAGTGTGGAAGCAGAAGAAAGCAGTTGTCAACAACAGTCGCACGAGAGCAGCCAAAGTAAGGGCACAGGGGGAATACTGGGAAGCCAACCGCGAGGTGAAGAGGAGTATCAGGGCAGACAAGAGGGCCTACACAGACAGCCTGGCAGCAGAGGCAGAAAAGGCAGCAGGCAGCGGCAACATGAAACAGCTCTACGACATTACCAGAAGATTGTCAGGCAAGTATGGCCATACAGAAAGACCAGTAAAAGACAAAGAAGGCAAGCCTATTGCAGACAGAGCAGACCAACTCGACAGATGGGCCGAGTATTTTGAAGAGTTACTGAACAGACCTAGCCCACCCGACCCCCCAGACATCCAGCCGGCAGAGACCAACCTACACATCAGCTGTGACAGACCCAGCCGGGAAGAGATCAGAAGAGCAGTGGCATTTTTGAAGAACAGCAAAGCAGCAGGCCCAGATGGCATCCCAGCGGAGTCTCTGAAAGCAGACCTAGAGACAACAGTGGAGATGCTGTACCCACTGTTTGGAAAGATCTGGGAAGAGGAGGTGATGCCGGCTGACTGGAAGGAGGGGTACCTAATCAAGCTTCCCAAGAAAGGCGACCTCAGCAAGTGTTCCAACTACAGAGGAATCACCTTGCTGTCAGTACCAGGAAAGGTCTTCAACAGGATCATCCTGGAGAGAATGAAGAGCTCCGTTGACCCCCAGCTGAGAGACCAGCAAGCAGGATTCAGGAAGAACCGATCATGTACAGACCAGATCGCCACTCTCCGCATCATCGTGGAACAGTCTCTGGAGTGGAGCTCCCCGCTGTACGTCAACTTTGTGGATTATGAGAAAGCATTTGACAGTGTGGACCGAGAGACTCTGTGGAAACTCCTACGACACTATGGTGTACCCACAAAGCTCGTCCGCCTGATCAAGGGCAGCTACAATGGCATGACATGTCGCGTGATCCACGAAGGGCAGTTCACCAGGGAGCTCCAGGTCAGAACTGGTGTCAGGCAGGGGTGTCTGCTGTCTCCGTTCTTCTTTCTACTGGCCATAGACTGGATCATGAAGATGACCACAGAGCACAGACGAAGTGGAATACAGTGGACACTGTGGACACAGCTTGACGACCTCGATTTTGCAGACGACTTGGCATTACTGTCCCACACTCATCAACAA
This sequence comes from Semisulcospira habei, assembly GCA_036245525.1. Classification (NCBI taxonomy): domain Eukaryota; kingdom Metazoa; phylum Mollusca; class Gastropoda; family Semisulcospiridae; genus Semisulcospira; species Semisulcospira habei. The sequence continues at coordinate 276,460,480 of BTPG01000002.1, read as the reverse complement.
ATGCAGGACAAGACCACGAGGCTTGCTGACATCTCGTCCCAAGTGGGCCTCACCATTTACAAACAGAAAACAAAAACAATGAGGCTGAACGCAACCAGGGAAGAACCAGTCTTGCTTGCTGGCACCCCGTTGGAGGAGGTGGAGTCCTTCACCTATCTCGGGAGCATCATAGACAAAAAAGGCGGCACTGATGCAGATGTCAGAACACGAATCGGTAAAGCCAGAGCAGCCTTTCTCCAGTTGAAAAAAGTGTGGAGTTCCAGAGAGCTGTCACAACACACCAAAGTCTGGATTTTCAACTCCAATGTAAAAGCAGTTCTCCTATATGGAGCAGAGACTTGGAGATTGACAAAAACCACAGTCAACAGAGTACAGACCTTCATGAACAGTTGCCTTAGAAGAATTTTGAAAATCCACTGGCCAGAGAAGATCAGCAACGTCAGACTCTGGGAGAGAACAGAGCAGATAACAGCAGAGAATGAAATTGGGCGAAGAAGATGGGGATGGATCGGTCACAGTCTGAGAAAGCCAGCTTCCAGTATCACTAGGCAGGCATTGTCATGGAACCCCCAGGGAAAGAGGAAAAGAGGTAGGCCGAGAAACTCCTGGCGTCGAGACCTCCAAGCAGACATCAAGAGACTGGGAACCACCTGGAGTAGAATCGAAGAAGAAGCACAGGACAGAAGTTGCTGGAGGTCTCTCGTCGACGGCCTATACCCGGGTAGGGGTGTTGTTTGGCATCCTGTCTCGGAAGACAATGGAGTATATGCGCTTGCTGGGTCAGTCACTGGAGTGACCTCTCCAGGGCGCAAGCCTGGGCAAAGTGTATGGAGATCATGGGGTGCCCAGTCGTCAAGATCCCCCTCTCGGCCTCGCTGATGTATCCAAAGGAATACAAAGCAGTACGTTTGGCACCAGTTTGGCTGCAGGAGCTGCCAGAACAGTGCGTGAATACAGGCAACTGTCTGCCTTCGGGGCTCCACTCCTGATTTGAAGGGTTTACTCCCCCACATTTGGCCGTTGGATCCACCTGATCTCCTCCGTCCTCTAGCCGTTGGCTGTCAGAAACAGCTCATCCGCCTAGTGGTGCAATGTGAACACCACCCCCTCACGTGGTTTAGCCCACCAGCTGAGGTGGTTTGCCAGGGTGTGGCGCTTGGAGCCAACATGAGAGAGATTAAGGAGATGGATGAGGACCAGTGATGCCCGTCCATCCTATGTAGGACGCAGCTGCCGAACAGCAAAGGTGCTACCTCTATCCAGAGCCTCCCTACACCCCAGGGGTGACAGGCGTAAGTAAGTAAGTAAGTATTCAGGCCACAGTCTTCAAACTTGGCCCAAGGGTACTTTGTGGCAAGACCTTTCTAAACATACCAATTTCATTGACCTCTTTAAAAGTTCAATGTCACAGGGGTGTACAGAAATAGGTCCACAATTGACATAAACAAAAAAATGTTTTTTCTCAAATACTATTTCCACCTTCAAGCGCAAACTTGGTACAGAGATACATGATGGTAAGACCTTTCTATGCATACTAATTTGGATAACCCCATGAAAAGGTCAAGGTCACAAGAGGTCAGAAATAAGTCAGAATAGCTGTATTTTCAAAAGAATTGTTTTTTCACAGATAGGTACTATTTTCAACTTCATACCATAACTTGGTGCAGACATGCCTGGTGGTAAGATCTATCTATGCATACTAATTTGGATGACTCATTGAAAAGGTCAAGGGTCACAAGAGGTTCAAAAATAGATTAAAAAACAACCCAATTTTCACTATTTTCTTTTTCTCCAATGCTATTTTCAGGTTCAAACCAAACTTGGTACAGAGTCACCTGATGTTCAAACCTTTCTGTGCATACTAATTTGAACGACCCCTCAAAAATGTCAAGGGTATCAAAAGGTTGAAAGATTTGTGAAAAATGCCAGTTTTTGATAGAATTTTAGTTTTATCAAAGGTTTGGATCGGTCATACACAACAGCCTTTTGGGCTTTGCCATTCTTGTACAAGTGCATTATACAGTAAACTTCTTTTTTTTTACAAGGTCTGATTAACATTTTGCATAATAAGGACTTGCAGTCCAACATAATAGATGTACTTTGGAATTGGGTTTGACAATTTAAAAATTCATTAAAAATATCAGATGGTAACAAAATGACCTGATGTTTTTTTGTTCAGATGGGTTACATTATATGCTTGATAATATAATATAAAACTGACTAGTGCCATGCATATTTACAGACTTTGTTATTTGTTTCTTCAGTTTTGCTGTACATGCATTTTCTGTCCAAAAAAAAAACCCACTGAGATTGATCTCGTCAGAGACTAGAACAGTAGAAGTAACCAAAGATATCAAAGGAAATCCTCTTTTTCATTTTAGCTATAGCTGGGGTCCAGATCATTATAACACTTCCTGCATATTTGTACTTACCCTTGCATCACACAATCCTAGTAGAAGTCTACGCGCTAGTTCACAAAAACTGCTTGTTCAGCCCAGAGTCAACCTAAAAACTGCTGGTACGTTTTTTCAGTTATCAGGCCCCTCATGTCTGGAACTCACTTCCACGGCATGTCCGTCTATCCTCTACCCTGATGACTTTCAAAACATATTTGAAGACCCATCTTTTCCAGGTAGCATATATTATCAGGATTAGCTTAGTCTGGATGTGCTGCCTGGAAATGTTGGCTGTTGTCTGATATGTGTAGCCCAAGTATGTAGATTGTGTGTGTGCGTGTGTTTGTTTGTGTATGTGGGTGTGTGTTTCATGTTAGGAATTTGCCTACATGGTGCGACTGCGAGCTAGTGTTTATTTATACATTGAGTGCGTGTTTATTTTGTAATTTTTTTTTTTTCCTTTTAAAATTATTTCTCTGTGTTGTAAAGCGCTCCGAGCTTGCTGTCTGTGGGGAAGGGCGCTATATAAAAACTATTGTATTATTATTATTATTATAAATGTCACAGCAGGCACTGCAAATCTTAAAACGGACTGACCCAGCAAACTCATATACTACATTGTCTTCCGAGAAAGACAGATGCCTATATGCTATTATATAAATGTCCACAAGGTGAACAGACATGCAAACAACAGTAGAAGAAATTCAAGACGCTGCAAAATAGTCATTTCATCCTCAGATTTATTTCAATTCAAGTCTGCATCTTTGTTTCGCTAGGTCTGCAGCTTTCTGATTCAGCAACCAATTCTGCTCAGTTCTTCTGACATAAAACCAGCAAAGTCTTTATCAATCATCAAAGCATACCTCGCAAGAAAGTAATTATCATGTCCATCCACATTGCTGCCACGAACATGCACCGAATGAAATGTTGCATAAGGCACTGATAGAAGTCCTCCAAATTCAGAAGACTCACAATAAACATTTTAAAGGCCCTATACTTCCGCAGGGAACTGCTTGAAACGGCCGTGTATTGTGGTATTTCATTACAGCCTAAGTCCATTTGAACACCACAGGTACTTATTTCCCTCCAGACAACTTGACATCTGAACACTGTACAAAAACCTAGTTCGTCTCGACGCGTAATCATCCTCATCTAAAAAAAAGATTAGCATCACTCGACACAGAGATGGCGATAGTTTCGACTGCTACAGACATGCACATTGAATACAAATATGGCATCACAGTGATTAGTTAAGCAGACGCTTCTTTGGTGGTGTACCTTCAAAAGCGATTGTACAACTAGAATGACATTCCTTGCAAGGAATCAGACTGATACAGAGCCTAGCAAACGGAAGTTAGTAGTAGCGTCAGTGATTTTAAATACTGCGCCAGATTGACAGGGCTGGTGCGAGATGCCGAGTCAGGAGGCAAGACTGATTCGAGGAGAGGAGAAAAATCAAGTTCCTCGCCGGTGAGAGTGAGGCTGACGCAGAGATAAAAAGCAAGGCTGCATATCGACTTTTAAGTACCATTCCGAACATTTTGTATGACCCCTGTACGCAACGTCGTTGTTTATGTTCTCTTGATTCGAAACATTTCACGCTGCACCAGTGTGTTGAGCCCTGATTACATCAGCACTGGCCGGAGACGTGCAGTGAAACACAGGTGTTCGTACACACTACAAATGTGTCACAGTAATGACAGTATACACACTAGGCGTGATGTTGGAAAGCTACCAGCTGTGGGCTGGCAGTTGAGCGCCTGTGAGCAGGCCTGCACAAACGCTTTCTAGTACGGTACGAAGTACATAACAGCATTCAGTAACCACAGTAACCTTTCAGCAAGTGGAAATTGTTTGGCTTCAGGAGATACAGTTTATTCTTGTTCAGAAGTATTCACGGTTTACATTTCTGAGCATGCCGTTTATGGATCGGATGGTGTGTGTGAGTATGTGTGTAGTTGTACGTCTGGATGCGTACAGCTGACAATGTCACATGACTTTCTTTCAGATATATTTCGCCAATGACCCCACAGACATCAGTCTGCCAAGACTCAATACCTGTCAGGTTAGTACTCCCTTTCACTAATGTGTTTAATGTGTATAAATGTTACATATATGTACCATGAATCCATTTTAATACCAGGAATCCATTTTCACATGATACTGACAGTTGTGCATTACAGACTTTTTTGAGTGTAGTTGGAAGTATAATTTCTGTAGTAATGGTGATTGTGAATTATAACACAGTAATGTTTTTGCCTGTCTTAAATTTTTAATATGTAGAGTTTTCTGTATAGAGTACCCAAAATGGTACATGAGGCACAATTAGCTTACACATTTGGTTGTCACTGTATACTACCATTGTATACCATACAGCTGCATCTATTTCAACTGAACAAGAAAAATTAGAAGTGTACATGGCAGGTTGTACAGTTCACTTGATGTAACCTGATCTCACCTTTTGTTCTTGGCTTTGGTAACTTTGAATTTTATGTGCATAGTCAGTACCTGTGTGCACTTGCTTTCTCTGTATCAAATTGTGTGTTTGTGCAATTTTTGTAGCACACACACACATACACACACCCACACCATGTGTTGTACTTAAAATAGTTCCTAGTGTACTGTGTAGTATGTCATTATGATATTATCACCCCATTTATATTTATGCATTACTTTATAATTTACAGTTGCAGGTGCAGGTGATTTTGAGACATATGCAGCACCTTGCCTCATTAATGACACTGTTTTGCACTGTACTCTCACAAGCTGTTTCCCTTTCGCAAATTGTTAGGGTGGTTGTACAAATCAGGGCATGATCCCCCATGACCAGTTACTCACTATTATGCTTCATTTTTTCAGACTCCATAGAGCGCTGAGGCTGACAAGAACTCAAAGAGCAGAATTTGATACAAGTTTGGGACTGGATGCCACAGACAGTACTTAGAAGAACTGCGACAGTGTCTCTCCAGCGGCTGTTGTAGTCTCCCTGCTTAAAAATTACTTGTTTGGTCTACATGCTGCAGAATGATGAAACAGTGTCTCCAGAGATTACTCTACAGGTTTTGCTTATATATCACATAAAGAGTGATCAATCATGCAAAATATTTCTGGCACTGATAAGAATTTGACTGATGGTGTAAAATATACTCCCAAAAGTGTATGGCTTCATCTTGAAATACTACTGCTTTGTACCTGTCTGTATTGTAGGGGAGGGGGAGACGCACACAAAATTAAAGTTAGGGTAGAACTATACTTGTTCACAGACTGGCATTGTGTCATCACTAGAATGATGTGAAATACTACTGCTTTGTACCTGTCTGCTTGCTACTGGACACCGTGACAGAGGGGCACCAAAGAAGAGATACAAAGACTGTCTCAAGAAGTCACTTAGTGCCTGCCAAATCGACCACCACCAGTGGTCTTCGCTTGCTGCGGACCGTGACACCTGGCGCTCCACCATTTACAAGGCAGCTGTCTCCTTTGAGGACTCTCACAGAGCTAGCCTTAAGGACAAGCGGCTCAGGAGAAAAAAACAGAGATGCCGCAGCTCAGAACCCTGGCCATACCTTCCCCTGCAGCCACTGCGGTCGAACCTGCCTGTCTCGGATTGGCCTCCGCAGCCACGAACAAGCCTGCAGACGTCGTGGGCAACTCCTATAAAATCTTCGTTCGCGAAGTCAAGCCAAGAGTACCTGTCTGTATTGTAGGGGAGGGGAAGACACACACAAAATTAAAGTTAGGGTAGAACTATTACTATACTTGTTCACAGACTGGCATTGTGTCATCAATAGAATGATGTGAAAGTCATGCGCAGTTTGAAATCACTTTTTCAGGGGTTGTGATTTACAGTGTCTGTTGAGATCACTGTTTTGCTTTCCTTTTTTGATCAATAAATCAGAGAAACATTGAATGTTTGTTTACAAAATTGCAGGATACTGGAGCATGTTATGTGTGATTGTGTGGGTGTGCGTGTGTGGACTCAAACGTGTGTTTTCATGCATGTTTGTGTACTCATGCATGCGGTGTGTGTGCAAGGTTGTTTGCATATGTGTGTGTGCTCATGTATTTGTGTGTGCTTACGCATGCGTGCGCGCGTATGTGTGTGTGCGTACTACAGAGAAAGGTGCATGCATATCATCATTTACAGAGTGAAATCTGTGAAGTGTGTGTGTGTGTGGACTCGCACGTGTGTGTTCTCATGCATGTTTGTGTACTCATGCACGTGGTGTGTGTGCAATGTTGTTTGCATATGTGTGTGTGCTCGTGTATTTGTGTGTGCTTACACATGAACGTGCATGTGTGTGTGTGTGTGTGTGTGTGTGTGTGTGTTGATCACTACAGATAAAGGTACATCGTCATTTACAGAGTGAAATCTGTGAAGTCCTTCCCACAATTCACATGCATGTAAGTTGTGTTTTTGCACCACAGTGCTATGGTTACATTGGTGCAAACACCCACAATATCGTTTAGGATATGCCCATAACCTACCCACCTCCCACACACACACACACACACACACACTGGCCGGCAGACTGACACACTAGACATGCATACTGCTACTCTGACAGTATCTTTTGGGTTCGTGGATGTGTTCGTTCTGGTTCATTTGGATAAAAAGACGGATCGACAGCCAAGACGGCAATGTACGAGCAGCGTACGAGTTTAAGAAGCACATTGCTTGATTTGCAAAACGAACCAGTTCGTGAGTAGTCTGACAAATCATACATTTGCGCAGTTCTGAAACACCATTATTTGACTTCTAAGTGTGTTTTATGTGTATAAATTGTGCATACTCTGTAAACGCTTTTTTCAACAATTTTTGCACCCAGACAGAAACTTAAGGGCTTTAAGCAGAAGGAAATTCGCATTTATGAGGAATTATGCATGCTCAATAAATGCTTTCTGTGAACGCATAAGCACTAAAAATAGCTGAGTGCATTGTACTGTATTTGGTTCAGAGTTTCAGGGGCGTACTGTGAGATGCTTGGTATAAGGGAAGTAAGCCATTGGCGGACCATGTTACCTAGTAGCACACAAAGAGCTACAAGCACTTCTTCACAGATCCCCCGTACACTCTTTGTATGTGAATAACTTTGCTTATAACAAACTTCCAATACAACTACAGAAATGTTTGGGCCCCCTGCCATTATGTTATTTATCTACTGGTTACTGTATTTGGAACAAGCAATGAATTAAGCACTGATCAGTGTGTATTGATGAAGTTATGTATATTATTGTAATAACAACGACCATGCATGTTTTAGAATCTGCCATTTATGATAACAGTATGAATTAAAGTTCTTTTATGTTTGTTTCAGTTGGCATCTGTTCTTCTACACATTTATCTGTTTATTCGGATTGTGGACACTTTGGGATGTAAGTGTTTCTTTTTTGTTGTCAAATTTTTAGTTCAGACAAAGTATATCTTCATTCTTTCCCATCAGAGGTTCTTGAGAGTACTCTCCTCTCTCCTCTTGGCTTGACTTTGTGAACGAAGATTCTACAGGGGTTGTTCATGTCATCTGCAGGCACGCTCGTGGCTGCAGAGGCCAATCTGGAACAGGCAGGTTCGACCGCAGTGGCTGGAGGGGGAGGTCTGGTCAGGGTTCAGAGTTGCGGCATCTGTTTTTTTCTCTCCTGAGCCGATTGTTCTTAAGGCTAGCGCAGTGGTGGGCGGTTCGTCCAGTTCAACCTTCACTGGGAAGTGGGGGATCTGGAGGATGGCTGCTTCTTGAACAGTGCGCTCAGAAGAGGTTTTGGAAATATTCCGACCAGCGGTTCAAGATGGAGGTATTAATTGTGAGGAGTGCCTGTCCATCAGCGCTTCGCAGCAGACTTTGTACCAGGTGCCTGGGGCCATACACTGCTTTCAGCGCTTCATAGAAGCCCCTGTAGTCACGTTGTCGGCGCAAAGCTGGGTCCGCTGTGCAAGTCTGCTCCACCACTCGTTCTGGAGCTTTCTAAGCTTGCGCTGGAGACTGCTACAGATGAGGCGGAAGGCAGACTTCTTCACAGGGCAGTAAGGCTGGGCTAGGTGGGCCTGATGGGCGGCTCTTTCTTTTTTTTTTTTGCTAGGAGTTCCTGGATCTCTTCATCGTTTTCGTCAAACCAGTCTTTGTTCCTCTTTCTAGCAAAGCCCAAGACTTCCGCAGAGGATTTTGCAATAGCAGTTTTCAATTGTTCCCAGGGTGTTTCAGGGGAGGAGTCTGCTTTTTTGTTTTTTGTTGTCAAATTCTTAGTTCAGACAAATTATATCTTCTTTCTTTCCCATCAAAGGTTGTTGAGAGTACTACATTTTCTATTAACCTCTTTGTGCGTGCAGCCACCGATGTTTGTACAGTTGCCTTACCATGGGCTTACAAGGCTGTAGGTGAAATTTAGACCAGTTGCTAATATTTTCAAGTGAAAGTTACGAAAACCAACAAAAAACATGACATACATCAGCGGATCTTTTGCACCCTGTCACATTTTAACAATTTGCATGTCAGTAGCATGTAGGAATCATCAAGAGTAAAACTCTGTCACATTTTAACAATTTGCATGTCGGTAGCATGTAGGAATCATCAAGAGTAAAACTCTGTCACATTTTAACAATTTGCATGTCGGTAGCATGTAGGAATCATCAAGAGTAAAACTCTGTCACATTTTAACAATTTGCATGTCGGTAGCATGTAGGAATCATCAAGAGTAAAACTCTGTCACATTTTAACAATTTGCATGTCGGTAGCATGTAGGAATCATCAAGAGTAAAACTCTGTCACATTTTAACAATTTGCATGTCGGTAGCATGTAGGAATCATCAAGAGTAAAACTCTGTCACATTTTAACAATTTGCATGTCGGTAGCATGTAGGAATCATCAAGAGTAAAACTCTGTCACATTTTAACAATTTGCATGTCGGTAGCATGTAGGAATCATCAAGAGTAAAACTGCTACTGACACGCAAAGGGTTACAATTTCATATGATAATCGTCTTTAATTTCTGTGGGGTGTTTTTTCTTCTTTTTAAGTCCCTTCTATTTATACAAGGGACTTTTTAGGACAGGTCGCGGTGGGACGAATTTAATAGCATGTCCATGATGCGGGCAGGCTAAACTTCTCACAATTGAAGTAACAAGATAAAAATTACGTCATGTCTAGTTACACTAACCTCGCTGCTGAACGTACATTTGGCGCGAAGTGCCGTATGTGCGTGCGTATGTATGTATGTGCGTATATATGTATGTGTGTGCGTATGTATGAAAACATAGAGAATCTCCAATATTTCTGTACACACAAGCGTGAAACATGGATAAATACTTTCTTAAGTGGGTGGCTAAGAGAGCCTCCCAGCATATTGTAATTGAATGTCTCATTGAAGACATAAACAGCCGTTTATAGGAAGTCGGTTGACCCAGAGTAGAGTCCGTAATTTTTGTCATATTTACTTGACATTTTGGATATAGCTAGTTTGGAGAAAGATATTGGATGAGTTCGTTAGCCAGCTTTGTATCCTTTCAACTTCTTTAGTAAAAATTAATTCTTTTCGGAAAAGAATTAAAACACTAAAAAAAAAAGACAGTGTCGGTGACATAAAAAAGGCAACTCGGTCACCACGCAGACACTGACATAATACTCTAAATATGACATCATTCTCTCTCACACGTGCGGCTCTCTCTTTCACTCTCTCACAAACGTGCGCATCTCCAGGAGAAATAGATCTGTGCCTCTTGGAGATGTTTGGAGCGCGCGCGCACGCACTAACACACACACACACATCGACGCGCTTTCAGAAGAGCATGCAGGTGACCCGTGAACTTAGTATATCATGTACAGTAGATAAGTATAGTCAACCTGCTTTCACACAAATTATAGCAAGACGGACATTGTACCGTGAAGTTCTACTTTTGCCACCATTTTCTCAAGCCTATGAAGCAAAAGTGAAACTCCTATCACATAAAATATAAAATTACGTAAAAACTAAAACTTACGTCATGACAAATGACGTTTGACAAATCAATGTCGCGTATGTCCTGTGCCCCTTATAGAACTCACTGATGCATTGGCAGATCTGCAAGACTTTTTCAATAGGAGATAATTCAACATCAGAATCGGGTCAAAGACAAAAGGTAGAGACCATTGACAGCGAGGACAGCTCTCATATAGAAGAGACGTTGTGGGTTATGGTTCATCCGATCTTGTTTTTTTTAAGCGTGGGAACTTTTCTCCTATTTGCATCCATGTTTATGTTTTATTTTTCTCAGAAACCGTGGCTCTGGGTGACTGTCAACAGCTGGATTGGCTGGCCGAAACAGGTAAAGTGCCTCTTTGTCGACAGACATTAACTTCATGTACATGTATGCATGCTTTACCCCTTTCCCTGCCAGTGCTTGTGGTCGTATCATAAGTTTCTGAAATATTTATCAAGTATTTGTTAATTGAAATTCAAAGAGCTGTAGCCATTCAAGGAACATGGATACAAAATGTTGTCAGCAAAACGCATAGGTCGCTTGCAGTTGCATTGTGTTGTATTTATATCAACATTGAAAGGATTCAACAAGAATTGTACTTGTATAGGAATACTGCATGTTTTAAGTTCAACATAATATTGTATGTTTTAAGTTCAACTTTTTGATTTCTGCTTTTACGACAACATTGCAAGTATATATATATAATCCCATACTCTTTAAGTCGAAAAATGCTTAAGCTAAAGAAATTTTTTTTCCCTGCCAAAGCTGTTCTTTTCATGACTAATTTTACAACGCATAACTCAAACTCATTTAAGTTGAGCTTCGGATAAGTCGAAGATGTTTCTCCTCTCAAAAGTTGGATAAGTTAAACTTTTTTTTAAAATGCAGTTCCATACGCTCAAGTTAAAGACGGACAGGTCGGAAAAACACTGAAGTCGAACCAAAATTTCCCTCTGTTCAGAAATGCTCTTCTAGGACTAATTTTACAACACATTTTTTAAACGGTCCAGTTTGGGTTATTAAACTTCAGATAAGTCGAATGCATTCTCGTTTTCCAAACTTGGATAAGTCGAACCATTTTTTCCGTGGCCAAAGCTGCTCTTTCTGTGTCTAATATTTAACTGAAAACAGTTCCACTAAGTCAAATGTGTTTCCAAACTCAGGTAAGTCAACTCAGATATGTAAGGTCTTTTCAACACACATGGACCTATTTGCACTAACACCTTCTGATCTTGTTTTGTTGTCGACTGTTGCACACCTTGAACTTTGGGCCGGTCAGATGTTGTCGTCAATAAACAAAGGTGATTGATTGTGTGAATGTGAGAGAGATGAAATGAAATGAAATGAGACTTTACTTTCCAAGCATAAATGATTAGGTATGGAGACCTTTTTAAGTCCTTCTATTTATAGAAGGGACTTTTTAGGACGGGTCGCGGTGGGGCGAATTTAAAAGCATGTCCATGATGTCAAAGGCGGTCAGGCTAAACCTCCAACAATTGAAGTAACAAGATAAAAATTAAAAAGCTAGTTTGGAGAAAGACATTGGATGAGTTTGTTAGCCAGCTTTGCATCCTTTCAACTTCTTTAGTAAAAAATAATTCTTTTCAGAAAAGAATTAAAACACTAAAAAAAACCTTTGCTTCTAGAGAAAATCAGACAGTGGCGGTGACATAAAAGAGGCAACTCCATCACCACGCAGACAGTGACATAATACTCTAAATATCATGTCATTCCCTCTCTCGCGCGCGGCTCTCTCACACAAACGTGCACATCTCCAGGAGGAATAGATCGTCATGCGTCCTTCAGGCTCATGAGGATCTATGCCTCTTGGAGATGTTTAGAGCGCGTGCGAACTCACGCACACACACATTGACAGGTAGAGACCATTGACAGCGAGGACAGCTCTCATATAGAATGGACTTTGTGGGTTATGATTTATCCCCTCTTGTTTCAATCATGTCCTTGCAGATACAGACACACACATTTGCACATATATAACACACACGCATAATACATGAATATAAGTACTAATTAAACATTGAAAGCCAAACATGAACATAAAGGTTAATTTACAGACTCCCACAGTCACAAACACACAGACGGACACACACACACACACACACACACACACACACATAGTCTTAGAATGCATTGAGAACCTGAAATAAACTTGAATGGTAAAAACCTAGGTTGAGCAATGAAGCATCAACAAAATCGGCAATACAACTTTAGGAGCTCGAGTCACGCTGACACAACTATGGGTGCAAGGCAGAGAGAGAATTAAGCAGTAAGGTGTGCCTGTGGATGACTTTGAAAGCGACCTGTTCCCGACAATGAATGATCAATAGTTGGCAATAGCTACTTTGTATTCATATGTTCTCAGTATGTCTTACAATAATTCTGAACAAAGAGCTAACAGCTTTTCACGTCTGAATGTAACAAAATGAAAGATATCTCTGCTCCCCTCGGTTCTTCTTTGAATGTAGACGAGTTTCATTGACGTTTACCAGGGTCGCTGGAAGACCTCTGTTACGTGTGCATAGTCACATGGATTGTAAAATGAAGAGTAGAAAAGTCTGCGCTGAGGCAAGACAACATTGAGAACCCACTTAAATGCCTCCATTGCATTATACTGCTTGTGTTTTCTTTTAATTTTTCATTAGTATTGTTTTTATGTTTACAGCCAAACATGTAACAGTTGTAAGTAACTGTAACCGGACTCTGGTTGGCTAGCTTCTACTAGCCTGGCTGGCTTGTGTATTAGATGGTCAGACTCTGCGGACTGCCCATCCAACGTGCAAGTCAAGTGCCAGTCTAGTTCAGTTTTAGCCACTCTTAAGTCCATATCCCTTTTTAGGTTTAGGGAAGGGCTGGAGATTGCTGTGGAGTGGAATTAGTCTATCTTCAAGTCTTTTACACTGGTCTCGCATGCGCACTCACAAAATATGTGTGTCTGCCTCGCGTTGTGTTCAAAATACCAAATCGCGCAGTGGACCTACCACAGTATCCAGAGAAACCCTAGTTGATATGATCGTAGTAGTGACTGTGCGTGCATTGCCATGTGTGCCACACTGAACTGACAAGCTAAGTCCGTCAACAAACTCTCAGCATGTTCTCAGTCTCACACACACACACACGTACACACACTCTTGCGCTGCCATTTCACACACTGAAACGTGTACAAACATCAGTACTGACTCGCATCTGTTCTCGCGTTCATCAATCTCTGACTCTCAGTCACGTGATGAGTTTTCTACAAGTGCTTTAGGTTTATTTACAGTACATTCATTTTATTATCAATCATGATATCAGACATATCAAAAAAACATTCATTATAGCACAAAACAAAACACAATAATACAGATGCTCATAAGACACCTGAAATCATAACTATGCTTACCTACTCATTAGACCCTATGAACCCAAAGCTATGCTAGCCTACACACTAGACATAATAACTGACCCAAGTAAAACCTAAATTATAACAATAAATCCTATGGAACCCTATCACTCAACTAAGTCCTTAAATTATCTACTTTAAATAATTACAGTATGTAGGTTGCTGGACCGTGTTCCTGAAAGGGGTTCTAACTTACTAATGTTCTCTACAGAACAGTCTTCTCTTGCGGGAAGTCTTACTACTATTTAATATTCTTTGCAGAACAGAGTCTTCCCTTGCGGGAAAGCCTGCTCGCTTTCGCTAGGCGCCGCTATTTATACCCACACCCCTATGAGTGTGTTCGGCGTGCCTCTTGCAGATTGGCTTGGTACTTACACGCTCTGACACTAGCAGGACTGCTGACCACTGGGCCTGCGGGCGTGCTGTGGGAAATTGGTACTACTGTACTTAAAACACTGAGCCAAATTATCTCCCCTGCTACATAACTGAGGAGAATAATCACAAAATGAGTGTCGTTCCGTGTTACGTGTATTCTCTCTTCTTTCTTTGTGGATCATTACTGATATAAAAATAAGAAGTGTACTGATCTCTGTAATATCAGGGTGTTTGAAAAAAGTGTGTGTCTGACTTTACTAGGATGGAAAGATATGGAAAACAGGTACAATTTTCAGCCACATGCTAAAAATTTGTTGAACTTTACGTCCTGAAAGTTGTTCATTTGGGTGTTAATTCCTTCAGTCATGGATTTGAGAAATTTGTCATAGGAAAAAACAACATCCTCAATTATAGCTGCTTTCAGACACGTAGTTACAGTTGTTGCTGGGAAAGTCCAGTGTATTACTGTGTCTGTCTGTGTGTCTCTCTCACCCCGGCATTTGAGAGATTCATTTTACTTTTTTAGGTGTCAGTAAATTCTGATGCTTTTGTCAGTAAATCTTATATTGGTTATTTTTGTCTGTTTCAGCATGAATTTTATATCTTATTCTTATCTTCGAAGAATGTTGTGTGTTATGAACAACTCTGTGAAAATTTGCACAGAGACAGATAAGTCGAACGCAAAAAAAATTCCCCTGCAGATTCAATGTAAGCATCGTTGGCTGTATGCTGTATTTATTTATTTTTTCCAAATTTTCACCCTCTTGGTGATCTTTGTCGGGTGAATCCCTTAACCCATATCATACTGAGGCTAAAAGCTTCAAATTTGTACACTGCCATATGCAAGCTACATTATAGTACTTACTGATAAAGATATAGACCAATGGCTTTAGTTCAAGGGAGGTGCCAGAATAGCTTGGCGCCTAGAGGCGCCAAGCTATTCTGGCACTACGCATGAACTATTTTTTAGTCAAACGTATTTCACACACTGGTGTATTCCGAATGATAAGGGTTAATGAAGCCCTGGCTGGAGGGCAAAATTTTTTTTTTTTTTTTTTTTTTTTTGGGGGGGGGGGGGGGAGAGGGGGGATATCTTTTATTTTATGTGCTAGATTTGTAAAAGTTAACTGCTCTTAATCTTACCTTTGACACATAAATACACACTACTCATAACAAATGTCAATTTCAAAGTCATTTTTTTTTTTTTTTTTTTTTGTCCTTTCCAGCCCATTGACGGAGATGTGTTCCTATTTTACTTGATGGAGCTCGGTTTTTACTGGAGTTTACTCTTTGCCATGCTGTTTCAGAAAGACTATCAGAAAAAGGTGAGCTTCCTCGTGTGTCCTGTTACTTCTTACACATTGCATCCTGTTTAACTCATTCTACCCCAGACACACCACAGCAAGATAAGGATCGACCATAATTGTTCAAGGGTGATGCCAGAATAGCTTGGCGCCTATGGGCGCCAAGCTATTCTGGCATCACCCTTGAACTGTCATGGTCGATCTGTGTCCAGCACTGCAATGCAGTCTTCAGAGGACAACGGCAACATTTGGGGATTTCGGTGTTGGGGTAGAATGAATTAAAAGGTGTACTTGACCGGAGTTTTTTTTTTTTTGCATGTTAAGTTTTTCTTTACCTAATGACACCTGCCACATGAGAGTTCATTTATTACACTGTTACACTTTCTTCTAATGAGCCATGGCACGTCACTACAGATTCAGTATGTTTTGTGCGTACATTTCATGCAAGGATTCACTTGAAGAAACTGCTACATGTACATTAAAACTTGCATGGGTGACAGTCGTTAGTCCTGAGTTGGCTTTTTCAAAATCAAAACAAGATGAACCATAACCCGTTTGGCCATAAAGTCCCTTCTATATAAGAGCTGTCTTCACTGTCAAGGATCTCTTCTACCTTTTGTCTTTGACTTGATTCTAATGTTGAAATATCTCCTTTTGAAAAAGTCTCACAGGTGTGCCAATGCGTCGTAGTGAACTCTATAAGGGGCACGTGCAGTACATACACGTCATTGGTTTGTCAAACGTAATTTGTCATGACGTATTTAATTTTTTTCTTTTTACGTAATTTCATATTTAATGTGATATGAGTTTCACTTTCGCTTCAAGACTTGGGAAAATGGTGTCGAAACTAGAATTTCATGGTACAATTTCAGTCTTTCGTTAATTTCCTAAGGACATCTTGTATGGTGAGCTCACCTCCGGCACCAGACCAACAGACAGAACAGTGCTTAGTAGATACAAAGATATCTGCAAGTGTGATATGAAAGCAGGAAGCCTGAAACCCGCAGAATTAGAAGCTGCCACCGCAGATCGTGCCAGCTGGGGGCTTGTAGTGAAGACCAGCATAATGCTGAGCAAGGGAAGGAGAGAAAACCAGTGGGAGGAGAAGAGGCAGCGCAGACGAAAGAAAGAAGAGCCAGTGCCCACAGCAACAGTCACAGGCTTCACCTGTAGCAAATGCAACAGACGCTGCCGCCTTGGCATTGGACTGATTAGTCACAGTAGGCACTGCAAATCTTAAAACGGACTGACCCAGCAAGCACATATACTCCATTGTCTTCCCAGACAGTAGAAGCCTATAGTATATAATTGGTGTGAAATCAGGTTGACTTCACCTAGCTACATGCTATACTAAGTACAACTGCATGCTCTTCTGAAAGTGTGTCGATGTGTGTGCATACGTGTGCGTGCGTGCATGCGTGCGCTCCAAGCATCCTCAAGAGGCATAGATGTTCATGCACCCTCTGGGCACATGAGGATCTATGCCTCTTGGAGATGCACGCTTATGTGAGAGAAAAAGCAAGTGAGCGAGAGAGAATTACGTCATATTTTGAGTATGTCTGCGACGTGACGAGTTGCTTCTTTCACGTCACCAACACTGCCCGACTTTCTCCAGATGTCAAATTTTTTTTTACTGTTTTAATATTTTTCTGAAAAAAAATAATTTTTACTGAAGAAGTTGAAAGGGTACAAAGCTGGCTAACGAACGCATCCAATGTCTTTCTCCAAGCTACCTATATCAGGTCACCTGAATGCTCTTCTAAAAGCACGACGATGTGCGTGTTAGTGCGTGCATGCGCACACGCTCCGAACATCTCCCAGAGACATAGATCGTCTGGGCACATGAGGATCTATGTCTCTTGGAGATGCACGCTTATGTGAGAGAAAAAGCAAGTGAGCGAGAGAGAATTACGTCATATTTTGAGTATGTCTGCGACGTGACGAGTTGCTTCTTTCACGTCGCCAACACTGCCCGACTTTCTCCAGATGTCAAGTTTTTTTTTTTACTGTTTTAATATTTGTTTCTTCAAAAACATTACCGATGACATGACCTTATGGGAGATGTCTACTACTTACGCAATTCTAGCCTAAGAGCTCGTTGTGTTACCACACAACCCGGGAGGCACTCGGGGAACCCCGAGGGGGCCGAGAGTTATCTCCCGATACTTCCCATCTGGGACAGAGTACCCATAGTCCGTCAGTCAGTCTACTTAGGCTTACGCTGTTCAGACGTGTTTGCTCTAGCCTACGGACTTGGGATTTTCGACCGGTTCGCCGGTCGTCGACGGCCTTGGTTCTTCGCTTGACTTCTTCTTCGTCCGTCCTCCCTGTGCCTTGCGTGGCTCTGGTGTCCCCTTTTCGTTGGCAGCTGCCCGTTGGCTGCTTGTTTGCCGGCCTGGGCTGTGCTGTCTGCTTCGCTGTGACTTCGCCGCGCGTGCCTTGGTTGAGATTTTCTCCCCCCTTCCCCGGTCCCGATCCGGGAAAAGGTAAGGTAGTTGGGTTGGCCCTCGGCCGGTCCCCGCGCTGGGCACTGGTTGAGCGGGCTCGAAGGCGGTCTTCTTCGGCGCTGTTGCTTTGCGCCAAGATTCTTGACTTTTACTTGGCGGGCCTCGCGCCCGTTCCCTCTCTCCTTCCGTGTTGGTGTGGCATTATTATTTAACAGGGTCAAAATCTCCCTTTCTCAAAAGAGGGCATTTACGCGTGAGGAAAGGAATGAGACGTTTTAATCTGGAACGGTCATTCTTAAACGGCTCAGATCCACAGGTGGTCAGCTTCGTTTTCCAAGATGGCGTCTAGCGATGCAGAGCACCGTTTCCTCGCGGTTAAAACCTCTAATGGAATGGGAGTGGTGGGAAAGATCGGTGACAGTTAAGTCTAACTATATTCGGGCACTTACCTACTCACTTGTTCCTTACCTACTCTTTTGTACCTTGTGGGGTTCGGGGAATGTGTTATGCTCCAGCCATTCCTTGACGCATTGCGTTGGTGAGTGTGGCGAGAGCCGACGCTTACTTCGGTACTGTGTCGGTCACGTATGCCTGTTGTTATGTGTAATGCAGACCTGTTACCTTACACGGGGGCTTATTAGGTACACAATTTGGCTGGTGGGTGAACATTCTTGTGCACTTTTATACTTGGCATCACATGTTTCTGTTCTTGGATGTCAGGCGTTTGCCTACTTGAGCGCAGGGCCACTGGTCGCCACGCCTTGCTGCCGTTTTTTAAGGTCCAAGATGACCTTTTTGTGGCTGTAATAGAAGAAAATCATAAAAAAAAAAAAAAAAAAAAAAAAGTTTGGCTTGCCACCACAGGTGCTGCTCACATTCATGCATGCGCTCGTTCCGCAAGTTACAGGAACAGAGCTACGAAATGGACATTGATTTCGGACGGGTGGAGCCTGTCTCCAAGGCAGCTAAGGGCCGGCGCCGGTGACCTCATCCCAACCCGAACCTACCTGACGGTAACAGAGTGCTAAGACAGCCCTATGTCTCCTAAACACTTAATATATGCTCTTTGGTTAAATTCCTCCTTGACTAAGGCTTGTGCATGTGATTACAAATTACGGTCGACAGGAGATTAATGGCCTATTAGGCAACATAAAACTACGATCAACGCTGCACCTGGAGGCCCGTCGCTATAGTACAGCGCAGGTGTTCAGCGAAGGGCACCGCCCCGACAAAGGTTACTGTGCATGCCGCTTGCTTCGGACCTATACTTGTCATGACATGTTTGAGTTTGTTGTGCATGATTTGTTGCGAAGGTTAACCTTACCAGGGCAGGGTCCCTCAGGCCCACGCCCGCGTGCCTTCGGTTTGTATATGTTGCAGTGGCCTCTGGACGACCTGCACACTACATGGAGGATTCCAGTGACCGTCGGACTCACACTAGGTCTACCAGGTTCCGGATGTACCTCCGAACGTTGGTGTGACGTTTGCTCCGCATGACCTGAACGACGCTGGGCGCTACTTGGCGAGTTCGCACGGCACCTGTGACTGGTTCCAGACCTACTGGTAGACCGGCTGCGGTTCCCGGTACTGCGGTCGATCGAGTCCCGACGAGATGATGGAGAGATCACCATGCCGGACGCGTCAGGTTAGCGTGCAGAGTGGGTTGATCGATGCGGTCGTTCCCAAGAGGGAACGCACCAAGAACAAACCTTATGACAGACAGAAAACCAGCACCGGCACGGAGCTCCGTGCCGAGGGACGTGCGCCAATCCGTCCTTGATCTAATGCCGATCCCCACTCGTCTCCTAGAAAGCCCCTGGCTCCTACGCGGAGTCTCCTCGCCGACAGCGAGCCCACCTCGCCATAGAGCTCGGTTCACGGAGACATTCTCGCACGCATGCATCGTCTTGGCACAAATGGAATCCGCTGGGCGCACAGTACGGAACCCACACACCGCTCAAGGTCAGCTGGGAAGCCGTCCAGGCGGCCGACGACGTAGCGCAGGTTTTCGCGCTCGGAGCGGGTATGCTGGCACCGCCCTCGCTCCCTGGAGGGGGCTCCACCAGGACAGCGCTGCTCGTCGGGAATCACCCTGAGCCGGCTGCTAGTGGTTACAGAGTCCTTTGGTGACCAGCTGGCTGGACCGAGGTTCTAGTCTCCGTTCTTACCGCTCGAGTCCTTGACGATCTTGTGGAGAGATCACCACGCCGGTCGCAACGTTCCAGTACGCGGAGTGGGTTGATCGATGCGGTCGTTCCCAGGAGGGAACGCACCAAGAACAAACCTTCTGACAGACAGGAAACCAGCACCGGCACGGAGCTCGGTGCCGAGGGACGTGCGCCAATCCGTCCTTGATCCAATGCCGATCCCCACTCGTCTCCTAGACAGCCCGATGGCTCTTTCGCGGAGTCTCCTCGCCGGCAGCGAGCCCACCTCGCCATAGAGCTCGGTCCATGGAGACATTCACGCACGCGTACACTTTCACGTCACGATTTGGAATCCTCTCGGCACTTAACATCGGATCTCTTCTCTCGAACTCATACACGCGAGGAGGGACCGCTCCGCTCCATTGGGATGCTCGTCCGCTACGGTTCGCCATCGTTGGAGTCACTCTTCCTACACTCTACGTCTACACTCCGCTCTCTCTCCACTGCGGGCGTGCTTAGGAGTTGCCGTTCTTCACGTCGCTCCAGGGATCCTGTCCCGTCTCGCTCGTCGATCCCCTTCGCGTCCGGCTGCCGTTCGTCCCTTTCCTCTCCCCCTCACTCAGCCCTTTCCCCTTCTTCGTGCTCCGTCCTAGGGCGCCTGGCTGCAGTCTCTCCACTTCTGGATGCTCGACCCCCTCCGGTGGATCCTCGGGGAGGACGCGGTCGTTACTTCGCCTAGCACAGACCTGTTTACCTACACTTGGGGCTTAAAGTACGCACATTTGCTTGGGTTACACTTCCATGTGCACGTTTCTACACAGTTTTACACTATATACACCTTTGGAGATCTGCCTACTCACTAGCTTGTGACCTTTACACGTGAGATCCAAATTACACTTAGTCAGTTGGAAGGGTTCTGACTTCACACGGGTGGTAAACAGATCTGCGAGCGCTTCGGCTTCTGTCTCCACTGGTGCCCTCTTGGATACGGCTCGGAGTTGGCCGCGGCTGCCGCACTTCGTGACAGGCGTTTCGACTTCCCTGCGCTTCTTCTCTCGGTTCCCAGAGCTTCTTGCTTCGCCCTCCTTGGAGTGGTCAGCTGTTGGCTTCCCTCGGCAGGACCGGTTCTCAGGAGGTCTCAGGAGTTGCCTGCCCCTACCGGCGGTGGATCCGCTCTTGACTCTTCTTGGACTAGATGACCTCTCTCGTCCGTAACGCCCTAAACTGCGTGGGATCGGGGAGCGCCTTACCCTGCTCTTCGTTCTCCAGTGGACGGCTCCTGGCCCCTGGCAGGTCGTCTGGCCGCGGAAGGACCCCCTGTGCTGACGACTCGGCTGACCCAGGTTCTTCGGAGTTCCTGGCCTTCACTTTGGGGGAGCAGACCGGAGGAGGCTTCTAGGACCTTGGTTTCGCTTATGCTGGTGCCAGATGGCGATGGGATGCGGTCCGCGCAGGTGGTCCTCGGCTCCGCCTCCAGTTCTTGGGCTGCGCCTTCTTCCGGAGCTGCCGACCCTTGACTCCAGTTACCCGTGCACTCGGCCTCCACAACGTTCCTCGGTTCTCATGCGAAGGAGTCACCGCTGATGGAGTCTCCGCTCCTGTTTCGGTTTTCCGTTGGATTCACCGGGGGTTCCTCAACCTACCCATGGACACTGTGGAACCAAAGCGCAGCACCGTCTCCCTGGTGCCTAACCTACTCGACATCCCCATTGGGCGCATAGGGGTATGCCGGAGTTCGGACAGGTGGTACTGCTGCGGCGGTGCTCGCGGTGGAAGGGCCTAGCCACTGCTCGGAGGTCGGCTCTACTCTCCGTCGGTCGTCTCGCAGCCCGGCTGCTGTAGCTACGCCCCCTACTTCCGTGGTTCTTCTCGAGGTCCAGCCTAGCCTCCGGACCTCGCGGACAAGAGCGTGAACGGCTTGGATCTGACACGGACTAGGAGGTCTGCTCGTGGGAGGTCTGAGCCAGCCTTTTCCCCGATGGAACCAGTTGCTTCACTCGGAATGCACCAGGATACCTTCGGAGGATCGGCGCGCTGGCGAGATGGCTTAGTGGACCTGTTCGCCGCAAGGTGGGATCTCTGGCTTTCCCCGCGCCTTCGTGGGGTATAGCCCTCCTGGACGAGTTGCCAACGCTCTGACCTAGCCTGGGAAGGATCCTCCTCTCGTCCTGTGGGTCACCCCTTTCCCTGGTACCGGTCCTGAACCTCTTTCTCGCCGCGGACCCCCCGCTACTGCTTCCCGCATTCTATTAGGTCCTCATGCAGCCGCGATGGTCTCTGTTCCGCCTTGCTGGAGCGCCTACCCCTGAGCCTTGGCGGTTTGCGACAGACCCTCAACGCTGGAGTCTTCGCATGGGCAGCAGTCGAAGCCTCGCTATGGCCCGCTTCCCCAACTTGACGCCTCTACGAGGAAGTTGGCGAGGCATTGTGCTCTTGGACAGCGTCCGTCACCTCTCCCCCACCGACCCTGCTGACCCCAGCTGGTAGACTTCTTATCCCCAGGAGACTAGGCAGGATAGCCTGAGCCTGCCTCACGTATACCTACGACGACATAGCCGTACGGGCGGACGCGCACGCTTCTTGGCCGTGCCCGGCAGCTCTGAAGCTACAGGGCAGTCGATCTTCCTGTCTACGCTCTGCCATACGATCCGAATTCCAGGATCCCTCCCTCAGGGAGCTTAGAGGCTAATTACGTCCAATAAGCTACGTGCAGGGCCACGAACGCCACAGCCGCCAGGAACTGGGCTGCCCTCTTCGTGGCTACTGGAGGGCTGGCGCGCAGGTGCTCTCGATCGCAGAGTTCTGTCAGCCTAGCGAGGTTACTCGCTCTGGTGGGGGACATCCCGGGGGGGCTCTCCTCCCTCCTGGCGCTTCAGCGCCGTCGCTTAAAACTACCTAGAGTTGTCGGGAGTTTGCGGTTGGGAGGACGGCCCTTGGGGCCTTAGGTGTGCTAGAGCGCGGCACCCTCCTCCTTTTCGCCATTCTCCCATAAGGTCATGTCATCGGTAATGTTTTTGAAGAAACAAATGCATTTTTCTTTAAAACGTATTTTTTCAAAAAATACTTACCGATGACATGACTCGGACGACCCTCCCACCTGCCCCGCTTGCCGCTGGTAAGCTAAGTAGCCTGACTGACGGACTATGGGTACTCTGTCCCAGATGGGAAGTATCGGGAGATAACTCTCGGCCCCCTCGGGGTTCCCCGAGTGCCTCCCGGGTTGTGTGGTAACACAACGAGCTCTTAGGCTAGAATTGCGTAAGTAGTAGACATCTCCCATAAGGTCATGTCATCGGTAAGTATTTTTCGAAAAAATACCTTTTAAAGAAAAATGCATTTTTCTGAAAAAAAAAATTTTTTACTGAAGAAGTTGAAAGGGTACAAAGCTGGCTAACGAACGCATCCAATGTCTTTCTCCAAGCTACCTATATCAGGTCACCTGAATGCTCTTCTGAAAGCACGACGATGTGCGTGTTAGTGCGTGCATGCGCACACGCTCCGAACATCTCCAAGAGACATAGATCGTCTGGGCGCATGAGGATCTATGCCTCTTAGAGATGCGCGCATGTCTATGAGAGAGAGAAAGAGTGCGGCGCGCTAGAGAGAATTATGTTATATTTAGAGTATTATGTCAATGTCTGCATGGTGACGGAGTTGCCTCTTTTACGTCACCGTCACTGTCTGACTTTCTCTAGGAGTCAAGGTTTTTTTACTGTTTAATTTTTTTCTGTAAAGAATTAATTTTTACTAAAGAAGTTGAAAGGATACAAAGCTGGCTAACGAACACATCCAATGTCTTTCTCCAAACTAGCTATATCCATAATTTTAAGTAAATATGACAAAAATTATGGACTCTAATCTGGGTCAACCGACTTCGTATAAATGGTTGTTTATCACTTTATGTCTTAAATGAGACATTCTATTACAATATGCTCGGAGGCTCTCTTCGCCACCCCTTTAAGAAAGTATTTCGCCAAGTTTCAAACTTGTGTGTACAGAAATATCCGAGATTCTCTTGTTTACAATCAGACGCACACACATACATACACACATACGCACACACGGCGCTTTGCAGCAAATGTACGTTCAGCAGCGAGGTTAACGTAACTAGACATGACATAATTTTTATCTTGTTACATCAATTGTGAGAGGTTTACTTTAGGCCTGCCTGCCTTTGACATTATGGACATGCTATTAAATTCGCTCCACCGTAACTCATCCTAAAAAGTCCCTTCTATCTGCATCCGGGTCAAAGTTAGAATCAGAACTTCCTGGTCAGTTGCATTTTGTGGTGTTAATTAGAGCGTGTTCCTGGACGTGAGAAATGACCAAACATTTTCTCTGAAAAAAATAAAAACCTATAAAACTAAACTGGCGCCTTTGACATCATGGACATGCTATTAAATTTGCCCCACCACGACCCGACCTAAAAAGTCCCTCTATAAATAGAATGTACTTAAAAAGCTAAATTTCTGCTTGTTCGTTCACACAGAACATCCCTTCACTCCGCCTGTTCCATCTGCAAGGCCAAGAGGCATAAATTCTCATGAGCCCATACTGGTGCATCCGCAGAACTGTACTGGTGCATCCGCAGAACTGTACTGGTGCATCCGCAGAACTCTACTGGTGCATCCGCAGAACTGTACTGGTGCATCCGCAGAACTGTACTGGTGCATCCACAGAACTGTACTGGTGCATCCGCAGAACTGTACTGGTGCATCTGCAGAACTGTACTGGTACATCCGCAGAACTGTACTGGTGCATCCACAGAACTGTACTTGTCCATCCACAGAACTGTACTGGTGCATCTGCAGAACTGTATTGGTGCATCCACAGAACTGTACTGGTGAACTGTACTGGTGCATCCACAGAACTGTACTGGTGCATCCGCAGAACTGTACTGGTGCATCCACGGAACTGTACTGGTGCATCCGCAGAACTGTACTTGTGCATCCACGGAACTGTACTGGTGCATCCACAGAACTGTACTGGTGCATCCACAGGGGCTCATGAGAATGTACGTCTCTTGCTGGCCCTGCCATGGACGATTGTCAGACTTTTCCATTTTCTCACTGTCTCCAGTGCACTTGCACGTTGGGCACCTTTGGTTGTTCTCTTCGGTCACAGGCAAACAGTCCTTATTTGTGTATGTTTATGTCTGTCTGCCCAGGACAAAAATGAGATGATGATTCACCATTGTGTCTCCATTTTGCTCATCTACTTTTCCTGGACTTGCAACTTTGTACGCGGGGGCACCCTGGTTTTGGTGGTACACGACATCGCTGACCCGTGGATGGCGGTAAGGAATGTTCTTAATCTTTGTATGTCCAGCGCTGAGTAATTCCTCCTCATATGTGTACTGTTCTACCAGCGCTAGCCTCACGTATCTGGTTTGTGAGTATTCTGTAACTCCAGGCAAAATTTATATCGTTATATTGTTATGGATTGTCTTGTGCATCTGCTGTGGGATTTCAGGGTATCTACCGAACCACAAATAGTAGTGCACATTCTTGTTTGTGTAAGTGTGTTTCTCCTGCCTACTTCCTAAGTTCCAGAAAAAGACATGGCTTAAATCCTTGACCTGATGCATCGTTTTTAGGGATGTTGATGATCGTCTGGTTCTATACCTGTGTATTTTTCTCTGGGCTGGCAATTGGGTGCCTGATAGGCGGGGGCAGGGGATCTAACTGTATGTCCAGCGCTGAGTAATTCCCCTTGGTATGTGTACTGTTCTACCAGCACTATCCTCACCTATCAGGTTTGTAAGTAAGGAATGTTCTGTATAGTGAAATTTGGATATAAGAAAATAACGTAATCGTTACATGTGACATTTGTTAAAAGTGAAATAATTAAGGAATGTTCTTGTATAGTGAATTTTGAATATAAAAACATAGCATAATCGTTACATCTGAAATTTGTTCAAAGTGAAATAATTTTTGGCTCACGTGTGATAGCAAAAGTGAGTCTGTGTATTGGGCCATTTGTTGTCTGTCCGTTGTCCGATGTCCATGGTAAACTTTAACCTTGGCATTTTCTCGGAGACTATTCAAGCCTCAGACATCAATCTTGGCCCAAGGACACTTTGTGGCAAAGCCTTTCGTAACATACATGTACCAATTTCAGTGACCTCTCAAAGGTCAAGGTCACAAGGGGTTCAGAAAGAGTTGACAAATTTGTGAAAATTGCTGGTACAAAAGCCAACCCATTACTTCTGTTGAGACACTTGAACACTTGCACATTTCAGTGACCTGTTTGAAAGGTCAAGGTCACACTTATGTGGATTGGCCAGACGTGAGCCCTTCTTCTTACATTAAAAGTGTGATCAGGATTTAGGTAAAAGCACCACCCAGTGACAAATCTAATCTGGCACTACCATTAAACTATCATGACTTGTCCTACAGTTTGTTTACAGTCTTCATAGATGTCTCCCAAAGTGGGGTAGTCATTGTTAGGTTGGAAAATGTTACTTCACTGAAGCCAGCTTGTAAATAGAAAAAAAAAAAATCATCATTATTTGTTGGCTGTTGGTAGCTTGTCTGGTCGAGGTAACTCCTGCAGGAATTACCTCGACCAAGCATGCTACTGGCAGCCAAGGCGGTAAATAATTTGCTGATGACATTGGTTACTGTTGTTTTCAGATTGCAAAGATGGCGCAGTACACCAACTATCAGAAAACGTGTGAAGCCTCCTTTGCCGTTTTCATTGTTGTGTGGATTCTTTCGCGTTGTGTTGTCTACCCAATATGGTGAGTCTCTATCCCTCCTATCAATGTCTATGCAGGAAACCTAGGGGCCAGGTATGGTGTGGCCATACTTTCTTCTTTTTTGGATATATGGCCAGATTATCAGTTGGCCATGCCTCCATTTTGGCTCAGGTGTGCTAGCAAAATTAAGTCTATGTACTGGGGGATCAATTCTGTTCTTTCTCAGGCGTCCAGCCTGTCGGCAGCTGCTAGCATCTGTGGTTAAAGTTAACGTTGGCATTTATTTT
This sequence comes from Semisulcospira habei, assembly GCA_036245525.1. Lineage (NCBI taxonomy): Eukaryota > Metazoa > Mollusca > Gastropoda > Semisulcospiridae > Semisulcospira > Semisulcospira habei. The sequence continues at coordinate 276,433,472 of BTPG01000002.1, read as the reverse complement.
AGACTATTCAGACCTCAGACTTCAAACTTAACTGAACCAGGTATAATTCATGGCAAGAGTTTCTTTCTAAGCATACTAATTTGGGTGACCTGTCTTAAAGGTCAAGGTCACAGGCTCAATAAACAGTTAAAGAATTGCCGTATAAGATATATCTATGAAAGCTGTGTTTCCTCAATACTATTTTTAACTTTAAAGCCAATTTGCCAGCTTTAAACTTGGTAACTTGATATAACCATCTTATACTTACTAGACTGGAAGACCCCTTTGAAACTGCCATATTTTGACAAAATTTGTACTTTGTTTTGAAATATTGTTTTGAACTTCAGACAAGCCTCGTACAAGTAATGAGATATACATATACGTTACGATAAGATTTTCAAATCATACTAATTTCTGTAAGGTCAGAGAGTCACACTCACAGGAGATCGCCAGATGTTTGAGATAGATGTTTTTGATAGAATTAACAGTTTTCTTTTTTAACTTTTGAATCTAACTTGGCACAAAGGCAGTTGATGATTAGAAATATGCATAATAATTACATGTGACATTCATAAAAGCTATGACCACAAATTACTTAGTAAGGTTGAAAGGGTCATTGGAGGTCGACATGTGCAAATGAGCAACATTTTTACCACAGGATTTTGCAGGTGCTATGACCAACTGTACAATCGTGTCAAGACACGTGAACACTTGAGTGACCTATCTGTCACGACACAGGTTTTGTTTCTATTTTGTAAAGGAGTAAAATTTAGAGGGGCGACAGAAATTACTTAGTCACCGGGTAAAAAGATAGGACGTGTAGGAAAAAGGGTGAGTTGTTTGACCCTTGATGGGGTGATTGTTGCCGTGCAGGGTGCGAAGGTAGCGTGTGCCGCACGTGATTGTTTTGCGCAATCGGGTGGTTACTGATATGCGTGAACTTACATCACACTTTTTCCTGAGCGCAAGTTTTGCTGAACAGTGCTATATCCAAACTGTTAGTCGCTTCCAAGCAGCGAAAGAAAGCAGCAGTCCCTGAGGGAGGATTTTGCAGGCGTGGCTTGCCATTAGCTGCTGTCCTCAAGTAGCTGTGTCGTCCTACCGTGACGGCCCTACGATATGGCCCTGGTTGCCCCGGAGCCGATGCCCTGACAGAGAGAAAGCTGTGGCGACTGAACCCCTGGCGTGTCTTGTTTTGTTTGTCTTTGTCCCAGCTGGGGCGTCTACACAGATGGCAGTAAGTGCACACAACAATTCTTTAGTGGCCATAGCCTCGGGGGTTTTGTCTGTGTTGACTTGTTCTGTTATTATTATTATTTTAATTATTGAGTATGGGGGTAAGGGTAGGAATGTAGAAATAAATGTTATTTGTTATTTAGTAGTATTTACCCTTTGGAAAGTAAATTTTAAAATGAATTATACTAATTGTAAGTCATAAGCACATTTTTTTTCTTTTGGGGGGTGGGGGGTGGGGGGGTGGGGTTAAGTTTAGTACTATTTCAAAACACCTTCAAAACAAAATCCTGGAATCCACTTCTTCCAAAACCCTCTACGCTACCATGAACACACTCCTAGGCACTTCTAAAGACTCTCCTCTTCCCAACACACACAGCAAAGAAGAACTTCCGTCCGCCTTTTCCTCCTATTTCTCCGACAAAATCCAAACTCTGCGCAACACACTCGACACTCTGCCTTCTTCGCCTTGCCTCCCTGACACCCCCTTTTCCGGCACTCCCCTCTCGTCCTTCCGCCCTGTCTCTCAGGATGAAGTCCTCAAGACCATAAAGTCCATGCCTTTCAAAACCTGCGAACTAGACCCCCTCCCAGCTTCCCTCTACCAGGACGGCCTCCCAAAACTTTTGCCCTTCATTACGGACATCATCAACACATCTCTAGAAAAATGGCTCCGTCCCCGATATCTTCAAGACCGCCATCGTCCGTCCTCTCCTCAAAAAACACAACCTCGACCCAAACGAACTCAAGAACTACCGCCCAGTCTCCAATCTCTCTTTCCTGTCCAAGCTTCTTGAGAAGGTCGTCCTCAACCAACTCAACCTCCACCTCGCCGACAACAACCTCCTCAGTCCCTTCCAGTCTGCCTATCGCAAACATCACAGCACTGAAACTGCCCTTCTACATATCCTAAACGACCTGCTTCTCTCCACTGACTCTGGCAACATCTCCCTTCTTACGCTACTCGATCTCTCTGCCGCCTTCGACACCATAGACCACTCTATCCTCCTCCACCGCCTCCACCACTCCTTTGACATCACTGACTCTGCTCACTCCTGGTTTCTCTCCTACCTCTCCGACAGACAGCAGTCCGTCACCATCGACGGCGTCTCCTCCAACCCAGTCAGGCTCTCCTGCGGCGTTCCTCAGGGGTCCGTCCTGGGCCCGGTCCTTTTTACACTCTACATCTCCCCACTGTCCAACATCATCCAGTCTCACCACATACACCACCACCTCTACGCTGACGACTCACAACTACTAGACAAAGACAAACTCGACAACACTCAGACACTACTGACTCGCACGGCTGACTGCTATGAGGACGTGAAAAACTGGATGACAGCAAACAAGCTCAAACTGAATGACGACAAAACGGAAGCCATGCTGGTAGGCACTCGCCAGAAACTTGACCAGCTCTCTCCCTCTCTCCACCTTCAACTCGACAGCACCCCCATCTCCCTCTCTGACTCGGTCAAGAACCTTGGCGTTATCCTCGATTCCTCTCTTTCCATGACCAGCTTCGTCTCCGCCACGGCCCAGGCATGTTATTTCCACCTCCGCCACATCAGTCAGATCAGAAAATACCTCACTACCGAAGCTGCCACCAAACTCGCTGTCTCTCTCATCTTATCTCGCATCGACTACTGCAACTCTCTCCTTTCTGGCCTTCCTCACTCCACCACTCTCACTCTCCAGCGCGTCCAGAACAATGCTGCCCGCCTCGTCCTCAGAAAGAAAAAATCCGACCACATCACTCCCCTGCTCGAGCTCCTTCACTGGCTCCCCATCCCCCAACGCATCCAATACAAGATTCTGTCTCTCTGCTACAAATCCCTGAACAACTACGCTCCTGCGTATCTCTCCAACTTACTTCACCCCTACACTCCTCCCCGCTCCCTCCGCTCCGCCTCTGACCCTCTCCGCCTCCTCATCCCCCGCACCAAACTCAGCACTTTCGGCCCCCGCTCTTTCTCAGTATACGGTCCAACCACCTGGAACACTCTCCCACTCTCTCTCCGTCAGAAACACTCGCTCTCCTCCTTCCAGTCTGCCCTCAAAACTCATCTCTTTCAACAGTTCTAGCACTATATCACCACACTCCCCAGCCCAAGCTGACCGTCCTAATGTATCTTCACTATTTGTGTTACGTGAGTCATTGTCTAAAGCGTGCGCATGCGTGTGCGAGTTGTGAGTGCGCGCTTAGAGTTATAATTATTATAAGATTTGTGCATTATAAATACCGTAATTATTATTATTATTATTATTATTATTATTTTGTGCGAAAGGTGAAGGCATATGGAAGAATGGCAATTAAATTGTGGGAAGTGAGATAGCAGTGGCATTTAATTGTGAAATAAAGGGTGATGTGGTTACTTTTCTTTTTTATTAGTTATTTATATTTGTATTTTGCGCCCTTATTTTAGTGCATCTACGTGGATAAGTCTACTTCCATGCTGTGCGGAAGGGCGCGGGTGGTTTGGCTATGAGAGTGGAGGCTGGCTGTGTTACTCCTTCCTCCCTGTGGGACTACGACACCGTACCCAAGCGCTGCTGCGAGTGTCGTGGCGGGCCCTGTGTTTCAGCCAGGTCGGGTCGTCCCATCTAGTGCTCGATAAGCTATTTTAGATAAATCCTTGTTCATTTATGTGAGAGTATTTTTTCCTTTTTTTGTGTGACAATATTATGTGAAAAACTTTGTCGCAATGACAGAACTATTTGTATTCTGCCAATTCAAGTGGAAACACATGTTCTAAAGGACATTATTGCGGAAGCAAAGACGTTAACTTGATTTGAGCTCGTTGGTTGTGCGCTTGTTAATTGGATTTAGTAATAAGTAAAATATATTAATTTTTTTCCAATTTTTCTTTTTGTATTGTATTAAGAATATTTGTTGTTTTATTGTGTATTTGATTTTATTTGTGTTGTGTATAATGGATATTCATGCTGGGGAGTATGGGTGTGTGAATGTTGGTTGGTTGGTTGTACATTGCTTAAGTCCCAACAGCAACAAGACTTTCTCAGGACGTGCCTGCACTGCTTGTGAAAAAAAAAATAAACAGAATATTGAATGCATGTCGCCAGCTGGTCTAATATGCTAAATAAACCTAAGACCATTTAGCAGCACACATCCAATATCAAGAGAGACAGGCAGCGCAGACAGTAGGGAAAGGAAAATACAGGTGAATGGACCAAGGGTAGACAGAAGGACATGCCCCAGAATAGAGGGGAAAACCCACCCTGTGGGGCTGACCAGGGTGACCCTGGGAACTAAAATGTAGTTAACCCTACCCAAGTCTCCCAGGGCAGAACCAGGTGGGGGTTGTGTGAATGTGATGCGTAAGAGTGTAGTTAGGATTGAGTGAGAATATTTTTGATTATTGTTTTATTTTTATATGTAATAAATATTGTTGTGATTGTTCCTCTGTTGTTTTGTGTTAGGTTGGGGTGATAGTTCTCGAGTGGTAGCATTCATAGTTCGTGCTCCGGAAGTGGAGGTCGTGACACTATCAAAAAGGTCAAGGTCAGAGAAATTGTGTGTGTGAGTCAAATGGTTGTTGTGATACGTCTAGTGTGGTAGTGTAGCGTCTGTGCTTGTCGCTCGTGCTTTCAGCTCCCACTGCTGGCTAGCAGTTCTGCGAAAAGGAGAGCAGAGTATGTCAGTCTGTCCGTGCCAGTACACAGCCTCTCCAACAACAAGCCTCATGTAGTGCCTCCTCGTGGCGACTCATGGTAATCGAGCACCTTACGGACTCGGGCTGAACTACAGAGGACTTGGAGGAGATCTGGCCCCAGAGACATGCAGCATGCAGGCCCACCAGTGTGTGGACACGCCCTGATGTCCATGAACCAGATCCCCAGCTGTGGGTAAATAGCCCCACTGCCTTGTGGGTGCCTTGGGAGAGGCAAAGGTTAGTTAGTTACTAGTTAGTTATTTGGGTTTAATGCTGAGCAGGCAGCTAAGGCCATCTTACAGCAGGATGGGTAAAAACCTAGCCAGCCAGACTAAAAGAAATCTCTTAAGACAAGATGTATATATATCTTTAAAATATTTCATGCTAAAATGTCGCACAGGTCTATGAAGGTAATATCTACAGACTCTCAAAAAAGTCAAAATAATAGAATTTTCATAGTCTATGAATGCTCAAATCTTATTAAAAATATTGCACTCTCTCAGAAAACTGAAGATCTTGTCCGGGGGTACATCCCGGAACAAAAGCTTCAGGGAGTCTGCTGTGAAGTGTTTATATCTTGTGTCAGTTAGTTCGGCACAAGACGGCAAAAAGTGTTTAACAGAATACTGCTTATCGCAGGCATAACACCATGGACGCTAATCCTGTTTTAGTAAATAAGAGTGCATAACGTACATGTGCCCGATGTGGAGCCGAGCAATGACAGTCTCCTCATGGCGGCTGCCGCAGCGGTAAGGTAGACTGTCGGACACCTTAGGAAGAGCTTTATACAGCTTGTTAGCTTCCTCTTTGTTCCACTCGGACTGCCATTCACGGGCTGTGTATGCACTAATCACAGGTTTAAAATCACTATGAACAATCTGTGCATCAGGGACAGGGTCGTTGCGGGCATCGTTGGCAGCAGAATCTGTCATCCTGTTGCCTTCAATGCCAACATGCCCTGGGACCCAAATAAAAATGATGTCATAATATTCCTTCATCAAGTCTGCGTAAAGCTCTCTAATCTGCACCAGCAGTGGGTGGTCTGTTCCTACGCCCTGAAGGGCCTGCAGGGCAGAAAGAGAGTCGGACAGAATCAGAAGTTCCTTTCCCTAGACCGATAAGCATGCTTGAGTGCCAGCAGAACTGCCTGCAGTTCTGCACTAAATACAGATAAATGGTCTGGGAGGCGGTGCTTAAATGGGCGTCTAGGATGGCGAGAGGACACTGCGGCCGCAGCTACTCTCCATCCTCAGACTTTGACCCATCCGTATAGATACGACAATAGCCAGGAAAAATTGAAAGGGGTTTATTGAGGCTCTGTCTTTTAAAGGTTAAAATATTCACTTGCAACGGATTACGAAAAACACGTCGCTGAGCAGTTGTTTTCTCAAAACATTACATATAGGAAAGTCCCTTAGCTAGCATAATTTTAGCCAAATTTTGGTTGTGTCCGTATAAGGGAGTGTTGGCAGGAGTGGGGCACCATAGACCAGGCCATAACCCAAATAGCCTCCCCTTATTCCTATCCGGTACAAGATTACCCAGCATACACCATTTTAGTTCTTAGCTGGCAACTGAGTAGGTTGTGTCTGTTTCGAGCTCTGCGTTTTTTGTACTTGGACCGGTCGACTTCGACCTTGGCTTACTGTTAGTTCGTTGGAACTTTTGGAGCTTGTGGCGGGGCTGGGATTTCTAGTGCTCATGCCTGTGACGGTGCTCTCTTCGTCGGCCTGTGGGGTCTCTTGCCGACTGGATTTTGCCATGAGGACTGTGAGCTTGCAGCCTTACCCGACACTGCTTCGACCCTGTGTATCCTACCCAGTCGTGCCTTGCGGCGAGCTGCTACGACCGGCTGTCGGTGGTTTCCACTTCACTGGTGATACATGGGTTTGCTCCTTTTTTCCGCCATGGCCAGGTAATATCTCGGTGAATGCCCTCGACCGGCGCTCTGGGGTAGAGAGGAGCGCCGAGCGTCGGCACGCGCTGTACACTCGTTTGTTTCGATTGTATTCGATTATGTTCGATTCACCATCGCGCGCGGTTTATTATTGCGTGACCTTAGAGGCCACGCTCGCTCATTCATCATTGTACCCTCTTGTTGCAGTTAATAGGTTCGTACCTGCACGATGTGTGGCGATTTTCAGTGGCCCTCTGACGAGCATGCGGTCTGCTTACCCTCTTCAGGATGCGAATCGATCCATGCTTGTGATGTGTGCTCCCCATGACTGGAAGAAAGATGGTTACAGCTGTGGGGTTTTTACCGCCGAGAGCGTCTGACTCCTATCGGCGACCGACTGATGGAGCCGCCCAAGAGTAAAAGGTGGGACCCAAATAAGTAGCAGTGACGTTGTTGTCCCGCAGAGAGCGCACGACGCCTATCAGAGATCGCCTGACAGAGACGCCCAAGAGGAACAAGGTGGGACCCAAGTCAGAAGCAGTGGCTTTGATGTCCCACAGAGAGCGCACGACGCCTATCAGAGATCGCCTGACAGAGACGCCCAAGAGGAACAAGGTGGGACCCAAGTCAGAAGCAATGGCTTTGTTGTCCCACACAGAGCGTCCGACGCCTATCAGAGATCGCCGGACAGAGACGCCCAAGAGTAACAAGGTGGGACCCAAGTCAGAAGCAGTGGCTTTGTTGTGCCACAGAGAGCGTATGACGCCTATCGGTGATCGCTGGACAGAGACGCCCAAGAGTAACAAGGTGGGACCCAAGTCAGTGGCAGTGACTTTGTTGTCCCAGACCAGTAAAGCACAAGATACCTTTTCCTGGGCTCTTGTCAGCGGGAGGGATAGCTGACAAAACTCTGCTTCAGACGGCTAAAACCAATGATTGTTCCGCCGGGCGGGCGTTGGCTACCGACCATACGACGCTCCCAGTCCTGGCTCAGTCGGCGGATCATACACATGACAGCGAGTCCCGTACACACCGGGACCCGGCCTCGAGAGATGACCGCTCCACCGCCCGTCCGCAGGCCAGAGTGGACACGCGACAGACTGACAGAGCCGGCCAGAGTAACAAGGTGGGACCCAAGTCAGCGGCAGTGACCTAGACGTCTCCGACCAGTAAGCTTGTAGGTCGCTATTTCGCGGAGGGCCCTCCTAAGGTTCCCTTACTGTGGCGACCAAGATACCATATCCTGAGCACTTGCCAGCCGGAGTGATAGCTGGCAACCCCCTTCTTGGGATGGCTAAGACCAATTAATTCTGCCGGGCTGGCGTCGGCAACCAATCCTACGACGCTTCCAGTCCCACCCCAGGCGACAAATCGTAGACATGACATGCAGAAGCGACAGCTTGGCTTCTGGGGCTCAGATCAGTGACAAGTGTCTATGTGAGAGCATGTATTGCGCGGTAGCGTGCAAGATTTGGGTATGTGAGTTTGTCGTCGTACGGTACCTAGAGCCTTTTCGTTCCAGCTAGGCGTTATAACCCTTTTGCCACAGGTGTTAAAATGTTGCATTCCCAGCGTCGCAGCTGTTTTGCCAGACCGCTGGGGCGCAACACCTCTTATCCTTAAAAGGCTATAATTCTGGAACCACTGAACCGATTACTTCAGTTTTGAGAAATGGAGATGAGAAAACAGAGTTGTATACTGACTCTCATAGTTCAATTCAATTCAAATAACTTTATTTATCCCTTAAAGGGCAATTACAATTAAATAAAAGTCATTCAATAAACATTAATTAATTAATTAATTATTATGATTATGATTTTTTTTGGCGCCCTCGCCCAGGCTATACACGCGTTGGTGCCATCTCCCGTCGCGGGTTACACCGGCACTAACTACGGCTTGCGGCGACCGCAAGTGCTACAGGACCGCTGTACTTCACACGCCAAGATCCCGGCTCAGTGATGTTGGGCCACGCCCTCTCGCCCCGACCGTGCAGACGAGAGCCCGCTCCAGACACAGTGCGGAGAGACGACCCCACGATGGGACCCCGTTCCCTGCAATCGGTCACGATCTTGCAGTTCGCCTGACTTCAGAAGTGTGTGCTCACTACACAGAGACCAGGGGTACGAAAGGTACAGGAGACGACGTCCCAGTTCCATTGGGTCACTACGCAATGGGAAGACCGGCGCTCCGAAGCATCTTCATCGCCGTTTGAGTTCGTGGGACCGGCCCTCTGAGACTACGCTGTTCCTTCCAAGTGCTGTGTCCACCTTCGTTGGATCGCCCAGGGTTCCCCGGGCTTCGGAGCAGTTAGACACCCCTTCTCCTGCGTGTGGGACAGACGGCTCCTTCCGCTTGGCTCCAGAGGACGTCGTTCGCAGTTGCTGGGCGATGATAGCTCCTCCACGTCGCTACGCTCGCAGTACCGAGAGGTCTTGGATTCGCCGCCAACTACGTGGAGATAGAGGACACGGCAGTTTACCCTTCTCTGAATTCCTCTTTTTAGTTGGGCTCTGTGCCAGCCGTGACCCACTTCACTGATAAGCACTGATAAGTGCGCGCGGGTCATAGCAGGCTCCAGCCTAGCTGCTGGCGGGAAGCGTTGCGCTCTTTGTTCCGTTGAAGTCTGTCAGGCATGTGATAAGTTTAGCCTGTTTATAACTTATTATTACCGTGGCTACAAAGTTGCAATCGTAAATATCATTATGTAACACTATGCTTGAAATCGTCCTCTTCAAGCTCATATAAGTTTGGTTTGAACACCTCTTCCAATTCTGTGGTTATTACTTGATTACAACGTGTGTAGTTCGAGGAACTTTCCTTCCGCTGTAGACAGTGCTTGTGTGTAAATGACTTGTTTTCTGTGCCGGATGTATCACTCCAATGTGTGCCCTTATCTGATGCATTATGTATAGTATAGCTTGTTAAAGCCATGGAGAATGGACATTCCTTTCCAAGACATTTGGAAGCCGTGAATTCTTTGTGTAAACTTTGTGGTAGAAGGTCTAGGCGAGCAGTCAAAGACAAAAATAAACCCGTGGTTTTTGTGCACTAAATACACCAGTGATATATTTTCGTGTTACAACATTGATGTGCTCAACGACCAGGAAGGGAAGCATTCTAAATCAATTTGTTGCATGTGTCACACAACAGAAGCTTAGAATCCTTTTGACAGAACATTTGGCTTTGGTTTCTCCACATTTTCATGAGGTATTCACAGACTGCCACTCGTCCAAAAAAAAATGAAACTGATCGGCCTATCAAGTTTTGATAGGCATCATAGTGACCCTGTAGACAATCATTTTAAGCCATTTAAATGTGACACTAAGCCGGAACTGAATCTCGTAACAGCAAACAGTAAACCTCTGCTTTGTGTATTGTTTTTAAACTGTGTTGTTAAAAACATTGACTGTATCGGTGAAACTCGCATACTTCATGTCGGCGCGCTGTGAATGGATTACCGTTTTTACTTGGCCCACCAAACCGGCTTTAGCAGGATTCAGGTATGTGGTTGTGAAGATTTTTAGCATGGGATATGCGAGTTAAGACATCTGTTGACAGCACTGACTTTGTCTGAACTTTCCAGCAACTTTTGTTTTTGAACAGTGATGTGATAAAAAGTTTGATAAACTAACGGAAGGCGGCATCTAATCCGTCTCCTAGTGATACTTTTAGCCAGTGCAAGACAAACATCCACGCAGATTACCCCAGCATGTTTGGTGTCCAAAGATAGTACAATTTCTCCTCTACAAGACGACGTATGTTCAAATAATCACTCACAACTGCAGGTGAATTAATTCCGGTTTACAGACAACATCTGTAATTTACAGCTTATTCGTCGATGTATGCAGCAGAGGCTAAGAGCTAATCGGGGTCAAGCACAGTACTACTGTAGACAAAAACGGCTGCTGCGCTATTCGTATCCCCAGCGGAAGCGAGACCGCATAGCTGGTGCATTATCAGTGATGGTATTTAGCGCGCTGATAGCAAGGGGAAGGAGGCTGCCTCGCTATCTCAGTGCTCCCGCGAAGTCAATCTCTTAAGTGTGCTGGCTCGCGCCGGCGGGCATAGAACTGAAAACTAAAGAGCATAGGCTAAACTGCCGTGAGGAGGGAGTCTCCTCGGGCCTTGGACGAAGCAGGTCCCCTCATCGCATCCAAGCATTTCCAGTCTCTTCCTCATTCGTTCGGGTTCCGGGTCCTTGTCGCCGTCTTTTGTCTCCGCTTCAGGGCGCCTTGGGAGACACTGGTTGCTTCAACTTTGTGATCCTACTTCTCTTCCGTTTTTCCCTGGCCGCTGCGGGGTTCCGGTTCCTGGTGACGCGGCCCATCCTCTGTCGCTTTGGGGAAGCAAAACCACACCACTGCCAACGCTGCGCTGCGGCTACTGACTGCGATCTGATGCTTCGAGATACCGTCCTGCACGCTTACTCGCGGCCGACCGAGTTGAAGAGTCAGCCATGCTGGGCACCACGCGGTGGAGAACTTCCTTGGCCACCCTGGCAGACCGACAAGGAGGCTAACGAGGACTGCTGGCACAGCCGATTCACGCTGATTACACCGCTGGATGTAGCAGTCTTCCAGGGACACTGATGCAGGACATGCTCGCGGTCATCACAGACCGTCGGACGGGATTGGCAGGGACCACTCTTCCGCGGAGGCGCAGTTCGTCTTCTGCACCGGAATTTTTGGCTTACATCCGAGGGGCGGAGGCGACGTTTTGTGACGCCGACGGCACGGTCCCGGGAACGTCAGTGGCAGCATACTCCCGGCGTGCGACTGATGACTAGCAAGTAGCAGTCTACCTTCGTAGAGGTCAGCGCGGGGTGAGGACTGGTCCGACTGACCTCACTGCGGGGGCCGACTTCGGTCTACATCATGTTAGCGCACACAGTTCAGATTAAGCTCCTGCTGGGACGAGTTCTCGGCTCTTCGCATCCTTCTCTCGGCGGGGTGCTACCCTCCACATCGCATTGGCCTGGCCTTGCTCCGCGGCGACCAAGCACTACTGTCTTCTTCTAAGCTGACAGCTTCGGGACCTAGCGGAAGCGGTTCGCTTGCCTGGGTGGAGACGACTTGGAGTTCCGGCATTCTACGGCGCCTGACCGGAGCAAATGGACTCGCTCTCGGTAGCCCGTTTGTGAAGTTACCCGCTTGGCACTGTGGAGCCTGCGGCCTGGGGCACGAGTACCGGGAGTTAGACGTGACGACAGCATGGCAGGAGTTTAGTTTCCCGAGAGGTGGTTTGCGCTCAGTTCCGCGGCAGTACGGTTGACTCTTATCGTACACTAGAAGGTGGATATGGCGCACAATTGTCGTCCTATCGACTCGACACAAGTTCCTCGGCGTCGTGGCAGATGCTAGACAAAGGCCTGAGAGCAACGGTGCGTCTCCAGGACTTTGGGGACAACTCGAGGTTCGACGTCGAAACCAGTTGGCAAGCCAGGCGGTAGGCTGGGGTCCTGCCCACTTCGCCGTCGACTAGGCTGCATACGCTACGGGACAGGTACTACGTGGTTCTTCGTGTGGATTCCGTCGAGGATGGAGTGCTTGGTCGTCCTGTTTGAGTGGGACTTCCAGTAGGAAGGGAGCAGGGCAGAGTAGGAGCGATCCTCAGTACCTTTCTTCGGTTCTCTTAGGACTGATGACATGCCAGTGGATCGCCTTCAGCCTGACACCTCTTCTGCTTGGAGAAGATTGGCGTACATATGGGAGATGCTAGTGCTCTTGTGGGCTTTTTCCTGGCTCGGGGCGCTTTGTCTCTTCAACAGTAGGGGTCAGCTCTTCCCCATATGCCCCCCTCTGCAGCTCCCCACTACTCGCACGATGCTCAAGCAACCGGGACAGCCGCTGTAACAGCCGTGCCCTGAACTTCTCCGCCACGCCCGGAGATCGGGCAGCAAGCCCTCTACCACAGAGGCTTCCCTAGGGCGGCCGTGGATGCTACCGAGACAACCCGCAGACCCTCAACCAGACGAGTTACGAGGGAAGACGACGAGCGCTGTGTGACGGGACTGACAGCCTTCTTTCCCTCCGGACTTGATGAAGCCCCAGCTGATGGAGTGTTTCCTCTGGCTATTCAACGCCCAGGGACGGCCTCCGATTACCTTTCGGGACTATCTAACCATGATCGCTGAAACCTACAGGCGATTGCGCTCATCCGACCTGGGTAGCTGCAAGACCTCGCAGTTCTGAAGGTCTCTTCGGTCTGGAACGCCCAGCACTGCTTTGCATGGGCCAAGAGGGATCTACCATGGGGGCTTACGTGGTCTCAACCCCATCCGTTGGAACCCTGCATATGACGTGCTTGACAGATGTATCTTGGAAGAAGTGCTTCCTGGCGGTCCTTGACTCAGCCTCCAGGGTCAGTGAACTGCGCGCGCGCTGTCCACACACCCAGATTGCTTGCAGTGCCAGACGGCCGGCGCCATGCTACTGCTACCTGAACCATCTTCCTGGCCAAGACGCGGTCTCCCTGAGGGCGACAGATGTTTCACCCTGCGCGTGTTGTCACACACAGGTTGCTTGCAGTTCTGGATGGAAGGCGCCGTGCAACTGCTAACTGTACCAACCTTCCGGGCCAAGTGATGGTCGCCTTGGCTGCCCTACAGTTGATGACTTTCCGCCCTTACGAGTGACAGACTCCACCCGGTAGACCAGACAATAGGAACCGGTGAGAGCCTTACGTGTGTGCCTGCGCCGGACCAAGCCTTGCGCAGAGGACGCACCCGCCTGTTTCTCCCTTTGTCCCCAGTTAGACGTGACATCTCAGCCCAGACCTTCTCCTCCTGGTTCCGGGGAGTGATCCGCCTGGCCTTCCAGGACCTCGACCTGATGCAGCCACATGTTGAACATCGAGGCGCACGAGGTCAGAGCCATGGCCGCAAGTCCCGGTTCCACAGCTCCTGTGCAGTCAAAGACATTGTGGCGGCTGTGAGATGGCGAGCGGAGACCACTTTCGCCCGCTCCTACCTGAGGGACCTCTCCGCCCAGCGGCAGAACCTCTTGCTGGTGGGAGACATCGCAGCAGCGCAACACTCCCTCCCGGCGCCCTAGGCGCCGCAGGTATCTTAGCTAAAATTATCGGGAGTTTGCTGCGGGAGGGCGGGTCTGTGGGCAATGTTGTTGGCAGTATGGGCGCTATAGCGGCACCCACCTCCTCTTCGGGATTCTTCCTATATGTAATACCATCGGTAATGTGTTTTGAGAAAACAAATGAATTTTTCATTAAAATGCATTTTTAAAAAAAAATACTTACCGATGGTATTACTCGAAGGTCCCTCCCACCTGCCCCGCTTGCCGCCAGTTCGCTAAGAAACTAAACTGGTGTATGCTGGGTAATCTTGTACCAGATGGGAATAAGGGGAGGCTATTTGGGTTATGGCCTGGTCTATGGTGCCCCACTCCTGCCAACACTCCCTTATACGGACACAACCAAAATTTGGCTAAAATTATGCTAGCTAAGGGACTTTCCTATATGTAATACCATCGGTAAGTTTTTTTTGTTTTTTTTAAATGCATTTTAATGAAAAATTCATATTTGCGTGTTTTGGGGTCCTTGCGGCACTCTTCGTTGAACCATGGTACTCTCGGCTTCCGAGGGACTGATGTGGGCCTTTTAGGGATGGTTTCACCCGCTACGCCCAACAAAATAGAAGTAAAACAAGAAACAGGTTCTTCAGCTGACATGACCACCTCATCTTAATACAAGACTGACAGATGGAAGCGAACAGAGGCCAGTTAGCTTTCTTGAAATTCCAGCGCCTCACTGTTGAATCCTCCTCACAGCTGACCGATGACAGAACTAGTGGGAAGTGGTCACTACCACACAGGTCGTCGTGAACCTTCCAGTCAAAGTCCAGCATGAGAGAAAGATCACACACAGTGAGGTCTAGAACAGAACTAGATCCAGAACCTGGGTTAGAGTATGTAGGTGAGCCATCATTAAAAACACATAGGTTAAGTTGAGAAAAAACATCTTCTAACATCTGACCTCTGCCTTCATATGGTCACTACCCCACAGGTGAGCGTGACCGTTATAATCTCCCATGAGAATAAAGGGAGGGGGCAGCTGATCTAAGTTAAAAATATCATTACTACAGACCTGCACAGATAGTGGCAGTTAAACACTGCTTATGGTTATAGTCTTGTTTAAGGTAACCCGAGCTGCGATAGCCTGAAGACAGCTGTCGTTTCTAATGGGGCTACATAAAATTTGGCTACTAATGAGAAGAGCCACTCCACCCGAGTGCCTCTCCGAATCAGAGCCTTTATGGATAGCGTTAAAAACATTTTAAAGACACAGGGTCAGAAGTCTTCAGGTACATTTCCTGAAGAGACATTACTATGGGGTTATAGGACTTGACTAAAAGACACAATTCCTCAAAGTTAGCGTGAAAACCATGACAATTCGACTAAAGAAAAACAGAAGATAGTGGTAGAAAACCCTTTAAAATAGAAAGAAATAACGACGTTTCGGATCAAAGATCCTTCCTCAGGTGACATGGAAACAAACGTAGAACAGAAAAGAACACGACAGAAAGAAAAGACGCCATCCTGTATAGAGAGATTTAGAATGACGTACAAAAAAAAAAATTAAAAAAAAACCACCACACGCACATAATGACGCAAATACACATGCACAAAACACGTAGCACAAAACTTAGTCTATATACATACACGTCACTGCATACATTCGCATTCACTCGTGCCTGCTGCAGCTCACGCACATGCACACACGCGCGCACACACACACACACACACACACACACACACACACACACACACACACTTGTTTTGTGCTACGTGTTTTGTGCATGTGTATTTGCGTCATGTGTGTGTGGTGGGTTGTTTTTTTTGTTTGTTTGTTTGTTTTTTGTTGTTGTTTGTTTTATGTCATTCTAAATTCTAAACTCTGTGTGTGTCTGTGTGTGTGCGCACACGCGTGTGCATGTGCGTGAGCTGCAGCAGGCACGAGTGAATGCGAATGTATGCAGTGATGTGTATGTATGTGCGTGTGGTGTTTTTTTTTTTTTTTTTTTTTTTTACCTCATTCTAAATTCTCTCTATACAGGATGACGTCTTTTCTTTCTGTCGTGTTCTTTTCTGTTCTACGTTTGTTTCCATGTCACCTGAGGAAGGATCTTTGATCCGAAACGTCGTTATTTGTTTCTATTTTAAAGGGTTTTCTACCACTATCTTCTGTTTTTCTTTCACGTGAAACCCTAGCGGCAACAGTTTTACTACAATTCGACTAAAGCATAGAGTACATCACTACATGATTAGGTCTTATGTGGGGGAGAAGAGTTTCTTCCCCCCTTTTCCTTTGCTTTGGAAGGATTCGAAGAAACATGGGGGGAGGTGGGGGGGGGGGGGCGGCTCCCGGGCCTCCTGGTTCTTCGGAGATGAGGGTAGTGGAGCTGCCGCAGCACCAGCTATGACAACTTCCACTCCCTCCATCTGCTCTTCCAATGCAGCATATTTCTTTTAAAGAGGGACATCAGTGCCACCTTCTGGGCCTGTGCGCACAGCGGTCCCTTAGCTTTCTTAGACTTCTGGGTCTGAGCAGCGTTCCTGCCGCTAGAGTTAGCAGCCTTAGAAGGCTGACCAGAGCCAGAAGCCTTTGTAGTAGACAGACTGACAGGCTTGGATGGGGGCTGAGGCTTAGCAGAAGGCGGCGCTAACGGACTGGTGGTGTCCGCCTTCTGCGTTCCCTGGTTCCTTGTCACCACTGGAAGAGGGTTACTCTCCAGGGGTGAGAGGATCCGAGGCTCCGCACCCAACCAAGAAGTTAGGGTTTGACAGGAGAAGTCTTTGGTGGGGCGCTTGCCTGCCACCGCAGCACTGAAAGTAAAGACAGAGGTGCTACTGTTTGAGGCTGCCTCAGCTGCACCAGGACCTATAACCATTTTTTTTTGCGCCTGCAAGGGACAGCCCCTTCTCCACATTCACCTGCTGAATCTTGCACTCGGATATCCGACAAGGGCATTTCTTATCCGAAGCCATATATGCCCCCTGGCAATTCACTCACAGGGAGGTGGCTGTGCAGGACAGACTCAGCAAAGTGTCCGAGTTCAGTGCAATGGGCGCATGAATCCTTTGCCTGACGGCATGTCTTTTGCCCATGGCCATACTTTTGGCATTTAAAGCACCCGGGAGGGGGGCAGGGAGGGAGAGGGAGACGTACCTCTTCACTTTCAAGGAGTAATAACCTCCCCAGATGGTAGTAGGAAGAGCCAAACTCCAAGTGTGACAGCATTCGAGAAGAAGAAAAGAGAAATTGTGTGAATTGGTCCTGCATGTGAACCATAAGGGCTTTGCCGTTCTTGTTTGAGTTCGGCCATACCTCTTACTAGTCAGATTACTGGACGGTCAATTCAGGAGGATTTGCCTATGCTAAAGATATACATGTAATATAAACGAAAGTGGTGTCTGCCAAAAAGAGGCATATATATATTCTTCTCAGCTGCAGTGGCCACAGAGGTTCAAGCGGATCTATGCCTCTTGTAGACAGAAGAATGGCTTGGGTGATGATTTGTACATTGCCTCTTAAACTCTGAGAACTAAAAGACTTTGATTCTTTTGATGGATGTCATTTAATTCTGGAAGTTTCAGAGATAATTATGTACTGTGCATAAATTTGTGTTTCAGGGTTTTGAATATGTCAGCCGTGGAAATTCATGACTACGTGACGACATTCCCAGCCTACTGGTTTTTCAACGGCCTCCTGTTTGTGCTGCAAATCCTGCACATCTTCTGGACCTACCTCATTCTACGTATCGCCTTCCAAAAGATCCAGCGAGGATCAGTGAGTTTTGTTGATGACTTGCTTGCCCCTTGTGCATGCAGCCACCACTGCCACGTTACAAAACTGGTGGCTGCACGCACAAATGAATTAACAGTACTGGTGTTTGCATGCAGTCACCACTGCCACGTTACAATACTGGTGGCTGCACGCACAAATGAATTAACAGTACTGGTGTTTGCATGCAGTCACCACTGCCACGTTACAATACTGGTGGCTGCACGCACAAATAAATTAACAGTACTGGTGTTTGCATGCAGTCACCACTGCCACGTTAAATACTGGTGGCTGCGTTTGCATGCAGCCACCACTGCCACGTTACAATACTGGTGGCTGCACGCACAAATGAATTAACAGTACTGGTGTTTGCATGCAGTCACCACTGTCACGTTACAATATTGATGGCTGCACGCACAAATGAATTAACAGTACTGGTGTTTGCATGCGCAAGGGGGACAGGTTGCATTGTTGCTTTTTTGCTCAACTGCAAAAGTGAGTCTCTGTGCTTGGCCATCCGTCATCTGCCAGCCATCGTCTGTCATCTGTAGTAACTTAAATGTTTGCATTTTCTTGGAGACTCTTCAAGCTTCAGTCTTTAAACTTGTTCCAAGGAGATTTAGGCAAAATCTTTCATACCAGTTTGACGGATCTCGCTCAAAGGTCAAACTCACAGAGGGTCAATAAATAGGTAAAAAATTGCACTGATTTTAACTTTAAAGCCAAACTTGATGACAAGACTTTCCTCTGCATACTAATTTTCTCAAAGGTCAAGGGTCACAAGAGGTCAGCAAATGTGTGAAAATGTGTATTTCTTGATAGTTATATTTTATCTGCACTTTGGCAAACTTCTGAATCAAATTTTGCACAGAGATAATCAATGATAAACCCCTCTATGCGTGCTGATTTGATTTACCACTTGTGAAAGTCAAGGATCAACGGAGGTCAATAAATGTGTGAAAAATGTACATTTGTGGACAAAATATAGAATGTCACACGTGTTGTGGCCAACTCTGTATGACACAAAACTTGCTTAGTTGAGTGATCTTTTCAAAAGATAAGGTCACAGGTCAGAATAATTATGCTTTGCCATTCTTGTTTTTCTTCAAATTCTTGATTATGTAGTTCTGCACAGGATCTCCCAACAAAATCCTGTGAAGATTAGTGAGTGGCCGCTATCATATAGGATTGTTTAGATATGGCTGTCACGACCCCCGCTTCCGTGGCGTGAACTATGAGCGCTACCGCTCGAGAACAACCAACCCACACTAACACAAACACCAGAGGAACAATTACACAAATTTATTACATATAAAAATAACAGTAATCCAAAATATCCTCACTCAATCCTATCCACACATTCACACATCACATTCACACGCACACACGTCCAAACTCCCCCACCAGAATATCCATTATACACAATAATACAAAATAACATCAAATATATAATAAAACAAACATCCTTAATAAAATACAAATGAAAACTGAAAAAAATTAATATAGTTCACAAATCACTGGACCTCATTGACGGAAGCACAAACGTCAAGCTCAGCTCAGCTTAATGCTCTTGAAGCATTAATATGATCGTAAGGCGAAACCTCAACGATTCCAGCCAGTTGAATCTTCTTGGTTCTTCTTCCTACCGACAACAAACTCCTGATGCAGTGGAAGGGACCCTACATTGTCAACACGGTGGTTGGCATCAACAACTACAGAGTCAAGGTCAACAACAAGGTGAAGACTTACCACGCTAATCTGCTGAAGAATTACCACGCTAATCTGCTGAAGAAGTATATTGAGAGAGGTCGTCAAGACAAACCACAACTGGCGGCATTGGTGCGTCTTGCTGATGACGAAAGACTAGATGACGAGAACCTGTCTGACGTTAAACTACAGTCTATCAAGGGTTCGCAGAACTTTGGAGCGGATTACCTGAGCAGAGCAGTTTAAATGAACATTTCTGTGTCCATAATAGTTTAAAGAAACATTTTGGTGTCCATGACAGTTTAAAGGGACATGTCTTTACTCAGGACAGTTTAAAGAAACTGTGAGACGATTATTTTAAAGTAGTTGATTTGATTTCATTTTGATGTGAAATTCTTATTATTTGTGGTTTTGTGTAGGTTAATACAGCCACAACCATATTTTTTAGATTTGAGAAGAAATTTTTGTGAATTTTCATTCTAAAAGGGGGGGTAATGTTATGATTGTGGTTGTGTTCTGTGAGAGCATGCATGTGTTAATCATAGGAAATGATCCGATATTTATTTGAGCTATCATGGTTGCGAATCACGTACCTTTTCAGTACAATTCTTTATCATTCACGCAGATAGCGGAATTGGCTTTGTTATGATACGCTAAGTTTAGTCCGGAAGCTTCTATCAAAGTCGCACGGAGAATAGCGGTCGATTTTTGTTATGCGTAGATTCGCTGAGAATAAACCAGAACGTTCGAGCAAGGTCGCGCTGTCTAGTGACCTCGTATGTGTGACATCAAAGTGTAGAGCCGCTCTATTTTTATTTTTAGTCATAGTTGTTTTCTGAGCGCGTGAATTTAGCAGCCAGTCAGTGTGTTGTATGAAAGGTCGTGAACGGTCTGCCATACTCTTGTGTGACGTCATTACACACTGGGATTTGGGGCTGAGATTAGCAGTCAAATTTTTGTAGACTATTTTAGTTTATTCTAGAAAGTTCTTTTTATTTAATATTTATGAGTTTCAGTTACGTGTTCTGTTCTGGTTGGTGGCATTGTGTGAATTCGTTGGATTTTTCTGGAAAGTTGTTTTACTATAAAAGATGGTGCTAGGAAGCATGTGTGTACATTGTCATACATTGTCAGTTGTAGGGACACACAGTGTATCGTAAGTACGTGGCCCGTTTAGGGTGTACATTGTGAAAGACGTAGCGTAACGGTGGTGTACGTTGAATGAGAAACGCATTGTGTCGCCAGTGTTGACATTTTCAAAAGAGACATTGTATCAGTTTTGGTGCATTTGGGAAGGCATTGTGTGCAGATCGCATCGCTGAAATAAAATATTGTTGGAACTGTTACTCCAGTGTAGTCTACATCCTTGAGCCACGTTTGACGGGTTGCAGCTGAATGAAGTTTCTTTAAAAAGAACCTTACGTGCGTGCATCTGGTGTGATATCATACTACGACTACGACTCAACACGTAACACGGTTTAGCAAAAATGCGCTCAGTAAAAAAGTGCTGTGTCAATTCACGCAAATCAGGAACTACCTGATCGTGCAGACTGAGCGATCATGTGCGTCACGCCGTCCTTCGACTCTCGTACGGCAGCAATTCCTCGTGTAAAGGTCAAACAACCCACCTATGCTATCGTTACCTGGTGACTAACTAATCCCTGTCACCCCTCTAAATTTAACTCACCTACAAAAATAGGGGGAAAAAACCCTGTGTCGTGACAATGGCCCTGGCTCAGATTTAACGTCGAGAAGTTGTGACACTCCAAATCCAAAATTAAATTCCATATTTTTAAAGGTACAGACTTATGACACATCAAATTCGAAACAAGACGCCACATCCTGTGGCATTTTTGTGTTGATAAAACCTTTATTTCTGTTATTTCACTGCACAAACGGTGAGCATTGTGTACATTATAAGTTATTGGTCGCAGGGGTTTGCTACACGGACCCTTGTAGGCCTGAAGGAGGGAAAAAAAAACATTGTACCCCGAAGGCCAAAGGTCCGGGCAGCAAGCCAATAACTGCTACCAATAATGCATTTGTTTTCATTCCTCCACTATTTTCGTAAAAGAAATCAGGAAGACATCTTCCAACCTGGATCACGCCAGACCTGACCGACGTCAAATGAATATGCATTTATACATATAGACTTATGACGTAATTTAAAATATTTCTCTCCAGTACCTCGCGCTGGGACCATATGGCATTGAGGCGTGTCCCCTGGGTGGTGGATAGGGGGTCCCTCGCGAGAGGGGTGCACCGAATGAAATAAGGTGCCGTGAACCAACATGGTCTAAGGGAAGGTGACCCCGACAGAAAACCCCTGGTCCTCCTAGTAAGGGGGTTGGACGTGGGGGTAGCTTCCCCACCCTGCAAATAAGGAAATAGCTACAAAAACGCCGACGAAAAGACAAACAGCAATTCCTTTCCTGGAGGAGGAAGGTTTTTCTACCGGAAGATTTATGACGTCCTGTGGTGAAAGCCGGAAGTCTTCGGAAGCCACAGGACCGAGCCGCCTCTCTCTATCCAACCCCACCCGGGTCTGCCCTGGGGGACTTGGGTGGGGTTAGGTATTTTTTAGTTCCCAGGGTCACCCTGGTCAGCCCCACAGGGTGGGTTTTTTTTTCTCTTTATTCTGGGGCATGTGTTTCTGTCTACCCTTTGTCCATTCACCTGTATTTGCCTTTTTAAAACTCTCCCTACTGTCTGCACTGCCTGTAGCTCTTGATATTGGATGTGTGTTGCTAAATGGTCTTAGCTTTATTTAGGCCCCATGTGTTAGGTTTATTTAATGTATTTGACCGGCTGGCGACATACATTCAATGTTCTGTTTAGTTTTTTTTTTTCACAAGCAGTGCAGGCACGTCCTGAGAAAGCCTTGTTGCTGTCGGGACGTTAAGCAATGTACAATCAATCTCTCTATCCAGGGACACAACCATGGGCACATGGAATGTCAAGACCATGTATCAGAGCGGCAAGGCCGCCCAGATAGCAGCGAAAAATGCAAAAGTACAACCTTTCCCTGCTATGTATCAATGAAGCCAGATGGACGCAGTCTGGCCAGAAAAGGCTGTTAAGTGGGGAGATGATTCTGTATTCAGGTCATGAAGAGGAGAATGCCCCCCATACAGAAGGAGTAGCATTCATGCTGTCACCAGTGGCACAGAGAGCGCTGATGGGCTGGGAACCTCTTGGGCCAAGAATTATCACAGCAGCCTTTAGAACCAAGAAAAAGATCAAGCTGAACGTCATCCAGTGTTATGCGCCCACTAATGACAGTGATGAGGAAGAGAAACAAGAGTTCTATGACCGACTCCAGAGTGCTGTGGACAAATGTGCGGAGCGAGACATCACCATCGTCATGGGCAATTTTAATGCCAAATAGGGGAGGACAACACCGGATACGAAGAGGTGATGAGGAGACAGAGACTAGGGGAGATGAGTGAGAACGGGGAGAGGTTTGTAGACTTTTGTTCTCTAAACAGATTTGTCATTGGAGGCAGCATCTTCCCACACAGAAGAATACACAAAGCAACTTGGGTGTCACCTGACCACACTACAGAGAACCAAATAGACCATATCTGCATTAGCAAGAAATTTAGAAGATCCCTTCAAGATGTTTGTGTGAGGAGGGGAGCAGATGTCGCCTCAGACCACCATCTGCTTACCTTAAGAATAAAGCTCAAGTTAAAGAAAACAAGAAGACAGCGCTATAATGTAGGCCTCCTGAGAGAGACTGGAGTGAGAGAAGAGTTCAAACTGGTGCTGTCCAACTGGTTTCAAGCGCTACAGGAGCTAGTAAATGAAGAGGAGGCGGTCACCACAGAGCAGCAGTGGAAGGCAGAGAGGCGCTGAACTCAACCTGCAAAGACACTGTAGGGTTCAGGAAACACCATCACAAGGACTGGCTGTCGGCACAGACCTTGAAGAAGATAGAAGTGAGGAAGCAGAAGAAAGCAGTTGTCAACAACAGTCGCACGAGAGCAGCCAAAGCAAGGGTACAGGAGGAATACTCGGAAGCCAACCACGAGGTGAAGAGGAGTATCAGGGCAGACAAGAGGGCCTACACAGAGAGCCTGGCAGCAGAGGCAGAAAAGGCAGCAGGCAGCGGCAACATGAAACAGCTCTACGACATTACCAGAAGATTGCCGGGCAAGTATGGCCATACAGAAAGACCAGTAAAAGACAAAGAAGGCAAGCCTATTGCAGACAGAGCAGACCAACTCGACAGATGGGCCGAGTATTTTGAAGAGTTACTGAACAGACCCAGCCCACCCGACCCCCCCAGACATCCAGCCAGCTGAGACCGACCTACCCATCAGCTGTGACAGACCCAGCCGGGAAGAGATCAGAAGAGCAGTGGTATTTTTGAAGAACGGCAAAGCAGCAGGGCCAGATGGCATCCCAGCGGAGTCTCTAAAAGCAGACCTATAGACAACAGTAGAGCTGCTGTACCCACTGTTTGGAAAGATCTGGGAAGAGGAGGTGATGCCGGATGACTGGAAGGAGGGGTACCTAATCAAGCTTCCCAAGAAAGGCGACCTCAGCAAGTGTTCCAACTACAGAGGAATCACCTTGCTGTCAGTACGAGGAAAGGTCCAACAGGATCATCCTGGAGAGAATGAAGAGCTCCGTTGACCCCCAGCTGAGAGACCAGCAAGCATGATTCAGGAAAAACCAATCGTGTACAGACCAGATCGCCACTCTCCACTTCATCGTGGAACAGTCTCTGGAGTGGAGCTCCCCGCTGTACGTCAACTTTGTGGATTACGAGAAAGCATTTGACAGCGTGGACCGAGAGACTCTGTGGAAACTCATACGACACTACGGTGTACCCACAAAGCTCGTCCGCCTGATCAAGAGCAGCTATGATGGCGTGACATGTCGCGTGATCCACAAAGGGCAGTTCACCAGGGAGCTCCAGGTCAGAACCGGTGTCAGGCAGGGGTGTTTGCTGTCTCCGTTCCTCTTCCTACTTGCCATAGACTGGGTCATGAAGAGGACCACAGAGCATAGACGAAGTGGAATACTGTGGACACAGCTTGACGACCTCGATTTTGCAGACGACTTGGCTTTACTGTCCCACACTCATCAACAAATGCAGGACAAGACCACGAGGCTTGTTGACATCTCATCCCAAGTGGGCCTCACCATCCACAAACAGAAAACAGAGACAATGAGGCAGAACGCAACCAGGGAAGAACCAGTCTTGCTTGCTGGCACCCCGTTGGAGGAGGTGGAGTCCTTCACCTACCTCAGGAGCATCACAGACAAAAAAGGCGGCACTGATGCAGATGTCAGAGCATGAATCGGTAAAGCCAGAGCAGCCTTTCTCCAGTTGAAAAAAGTGTGGAGTTCCAGAGAGCTGTCACAACACACCAAAGTCCGGATTTTCAACTCCAACGTAAAAGCAGTTCTCCTATATGGAGCAGAGACTTGGAGATTGACAAAAACCACAGTCAACAGAGTACAGATCTTCATAAACAGTTGCCTTAGAAGAATTTTGAAAATCCACTGGCCAGAGAAGATCAGCAACGTCAGACTCTGGGAGAGAACAGAGCAGATAACAGCAGAGAATGAAATTGGGCGAAGAAGATGGGTATGGATTGGTCACAGTCTGAGAAAGCCAGCTTCCCGTATCACTAGGCAGGCATTGTCATGAAACCCCCAGGGAAAGAGGAAAAGAGGCAGGCCGAGAAACACCTGGCGTCGAGACCTCCAAGCAGACATCAAGAGACTGGGAACCACCTGGAGTAAAATCGAAGGAGAAGCACAGGACAGGAGTCACTGGAGGTCTCTCGTTGACGGGGAGGGGTGACAGGCGTAAGTAAGCTGTCTCCTGTACTGAGTGTGCTTGTTGTTTCAAACAACATTAAGTAACTTTTTACTTTAGAACGTTTTGGTGATCTTTTATAGAACAAAACTCACATCCAAGATGCATCACAAAGAGAGCTACAAGAAGTCCGCCATTTGTCACTACAAAGGTTTTTGTATCACGGTCACATGGTACGGTTTGCGCTAAAGTGACTGGTCGTGTGATGTAGGGATGAAAACAAAACCATTTATACTGTCACAACATATTCCCAGAGCAATAATGCCAAGAAGCTCATACAAAAAGCACCTTGACAAGATTGTTCAGTAATCTTATCGGCTAGAGTGACAGCAACGTTTTCGGACCCCAAAGAAACTGAACATTCTTAGAAGAAGAAAGTGTACATAATGACAACATTTTTCAATTTTCAAAATAAATGATCTCTCTAATACTCAAAGCCTCGTAAAACCATTACCTAACAGAACAAATACAATGATTGTGATGCTTACTTTCACTGCTAAAAAAAGAAAGGCTTTCAATGTAAGTAGTATGAAAAATAGGCAGGCTGTGATAGACACATCTACTTTGTGTAAATAAGACACTTTTTGGCTCACGTGCGAAGCAAAAGTAAGTATGTTGTGGGCAATTGGTCATTTCGTCTGTTGTCCATCCACCGCCGTCCGTGGTAAACTTTAACATGGACCTCACCGGTGCGCGCATTTTCAGCCAATCAGAAAATAGAAAAAAATTTCGCAGTGCAGTTCTGTTGCTTGCTTCCACAAGCTTTCCCGTAACTAAGCAAGGAAATGGTGAAGCGCGATACTCTTTGTGCGTATACATTTCACTGAAATGGTTAGGCATTGCCATTGGGGTACTGCAATCGGGATGAAAGCTACCCTGAAACCATCAATGAAAAGCTTCTGGCTTTTTTTCCCTCCCGAAACCAACGCAATGGGCTGAATAAAACTGAACTTGCTGTAGACCGCACACTGATCTGTGGCATCTCAACATCGGGATACTACCCCCCCCAGAGGACAAGAGCAAACGCAGAGCTGTTTGTATGCGGTAAGTGTCATTTTTCTAGATTGTTCTGAAAATGGTTACAATTCACTTGCGCAAGTGGTACATAATTCAGCGATCGAGTTATCATGGCCGGAGCGTACTGTGGGCCTACAATAATGTGCAAGCACTCGCTATCAGGCAGTCCCTCTACACTGATCTGCACACTTGGAATGAATGTGTGTGTGTGTGTGATTTTAAATATGGAATTAACTCTCCAGAAACACCATAACCAAAGGTGTATGCCCTTACGTTTCTTCAGTTTGCACTCTCTCACTCATTGTAACAAATCACGACAAGCATAAATCGACACATCACTTCTACAGTAACACATTTCATCAGATCTATTTATGATGAGCATATATTCATGCAACGTTTTTCTCTCAGCGTTTGTGGGATGGCGAACCCAGTGAGTTGCACCCCTACCCATTCCAGCGGACGAGTCACCTGCCTACAAATCCAGACTGCTCACAAAAGGGGGCAGTACAGATTCCGGCTGTAAAATCTTCGCAGGAAGATCAAGTCTTGCAACACTGTAGCTGGCAAGTGTGGGACAGTGGAACAATGATGCAAGTATATTTTTGTGTATATATGCTGACAATAACAGCAGAGGTGCATACCTAACATTTCGCTTACACTCTGTGATGACATTTCACTTTTCAAGTCGGGCTTTCATTGTCCTTTGTAGACAGCTGACAGTGTGAAACAGTGATGCCATGAATGTGTGTGATTGCGATACATTTACATCCCTTTGGGTAAAAACAATAACCTGTGATATTTAGCTGGCCTTGCATCTACGTGTGGTTGGAATATGATTTCTTCAGTCCCACGCTGGTGTTGTCAGCTAATTTCACACAAAATCCTGGTAACTGACATGCCTCGAGTATGGTGTAATTTCTGGATGTGGGTGCGCATTTGACTTTGATAATGCCTGTCTGACCACTGTCGCACACTTTGAGTTGCTCCTAGAAATAGAAACTGTGGATTAACCACAATGCTGCGCTTGTGCGGGTGTCTGTCAGTAAGTACTTCTAAATATTTACTCTTGGCAGTGTCCTCATGTCGTTTACATAAAATGTGACTGCAGCTGAGAAAAAAGTGTGTGAAAAGATTGTGTCAAGACATTTGTCTGAAACGTTTGCTTTTCTATTTAGATCTATGTGGAAGTTTCATGTTGCTAGTTTCTTGGGGTTTTTTTTTTTGTTTGTTTGTGTTTTGCCTCTACCCAGTGATTAGAACTGGTCAGTTCTCTGTTCTTTCTCATGTTTCTCAGGATTTGGACACTAACTGGTCAAGCAAAGGCAATCCAGTTCTTGTAGGAGATCAACTGGGGTCGTTGTGACGCACGTCAGCGACCTTGTTGATTCCCTGGCATTGGCTCTCTTTTCAGTCTCCTGGTCTGTGGACAAATATTGAGTGCAGCTTTAGAAATACTTTTGACGTTTTAAGTTAATCATAAACATATACTGTTTATAGTTTTTTTTTAATTTCTCTTTTAGGGATTTCACCATTAGACTACCTGGCCATCGCTGCAGAGTGCAAATTCTGAAATAATAAGCTAGAAGATAAAGATAGACCTGCTGGAGGAGGAGATCAGATCAAGAATTCACAAAGCTGAATGCATCTCAAGGCTACAAAGAACTAAAGCAGACGCAACCAGCAGAAGAAGAAGTATTTGGAGTGAACTTTGTGAGAAAAAAGGAGAGACAACTAAACAATATGTTCCAGTTCTACACTGCATTAACATAATGTTAATGCAGCTGTAGTACATCCACACGATAGACTGTTTCTCACTCTTTGTTGATTGAGAAATTTTGAAGACTTCATAATAAAATGAAAATGAGTTTTGAATCTAGTATTCCTATGCTATCAAATTGTAAGTGTTGCTGTGAATCAGCCATTTATGACCTGAACCATTATTACTCTGTGTGTTGTGTTTTGGCATGTGAACCACTCATATTCCAGAATAAAATATAATTTACCAGTTAATAGTTTTGATTTTATTTTAGGTAATGCTTACTTCTTGCTTGTGTTGATGTGGCATGTTATGGGCCTTTTCGTCCGCTTCTCCGATGGCCTGGCTAGCACACCATGGTTTTATTATTGGGACAGATGCGATCTTGGTGCCTTTTGATATTACTGCTCACCAGGCTTGTGGCATGCCGCTGCAGCTCAGTCGATTAGGCATATGGGTCAAACAGTTTAGCTGCCTTGAAATACTGAAGATATTTCTGAAGCCCAATGACATGAGAACAGTGACCATTGAACCTGAAATACAAATCATACATGCATGGTTATTTATTAATAATCTCTCTCCCCCTCTCTCATCTCTCTTTCACACACACACACACATCGATTCTATTTGTGAGTGAAAGTAATCAGCTCAGCCTGACACTGAACACAGCCAGCAATAGAGAGCGCTGAGCAGCACTGCCATCCTGCTACGATGAGACAAAATGGACTAAAATAGCTCGGACTGATAAGTGTGCTGTTTTTTTTCTAAGCAACGCCAATAACAAAAACACCTACCTGGCTCTGCAGTCACTGATAGCTTCTGTGAGCTGTGCTTGCTGATGCTCATTTTCCACGTACAGTTTGTGTGGATCGGCGACGTGTTCTTGTAGATCTGCGACAGGTCAACACAGATGCAACTTGAACGGAATCACTGCCAGTTGTGTGATAAATACGAACAGCATAAATGAAACTTGACGCAAACTTGCTTTGCCTCAATCAAGAGCCGTTTTTGGCATATATTTGTATCCTGGCATAAATGTAGACTGGTAGAATTTGCAACGCATTCAGTCGAATCACGCGCGCTATCGTCCGCCATATTGCCCAAGGGACAGGAAAGCTTGTGGCACCCAGCAACAATTGCTAGGGGGGGGGGGTGGGGGGCGTGGTGTTTGTGGCGCGTGCTCGGGGTGAGGTCCATTGGCATTTTCTTGGAGACTATTCAAGCCATAGTCTTCAAACTTGGTCTAAGGATACTTTGTAGCAAGACCTTTCTAAACATACCAATTTGAGTGACCTCTCACAAAGGTCAAGGTCACGGGATCAGGAAATAGGTAAAAAATATCTATATTTTGACAGCACGTATTTTTGCTCAAATACTATTCACAACTTCAAACCCAAACTCGGTACAAAGATACCTGATGGTAATACCTTTCTATGCATACTAATTTGGTTGATCCCTCGCAAATGTCAAGGATCACAAGAGCTCAGGAAATAGGAGAAAGAAAGAAAAGCCATATTTTGACAAAACATGGTACAGAGATACCTGTTGGTAAGACCTATCCATGCATACTAATTTGGATGACCGATGGGAAAGGTCAAGGGTCACGAGCTCAGGAAATAGGTCAAAAATAGCCATATTTTGACTAAAGATGTTTTTTTCTCAATTACTATTCACAACTTCAAACCCAAACTTGCTACAGAGATACCTAATGGTAAGACCTATCTATGAATAGTAATTTGGATGAGCCCTCGGAAAGGTCAAGGGTCACAAGAGGTCAGCAGATGTGTGTAAAATGACAATTTTTGATAGAATTGTAGTTATTATCAACAGTTTTGCAAACTTTTCAATCAAATTTGGCACAAAGGTAGCTGATGATAAGACCTTCTTCCTATGTATACTAATTTAGTCAACTGATCGCAAAGGTCAAGGGTCACGGGGGGTTTCACAGATGTGTGAAAACTGATTAAATTTTTAGAAAACATGGATTTTGTTGGTGCAGATGTCGTTCCTTTACTTGTCGCATGTGGGATCGGTCATACACGTGAGCCGTAAGGGCTTTGCCTTTCTTTTTACTAGATATTTTGCATATAGCTAGATAAAAGGAAGATAGTGAAGGAGTTCGTTAATCAGCATTATACTCTAGAATTTTTTGAGTGATAATTAATTTTTGTACATAAATATTTTTACGTTTTTTGGATTAATTTCATGAATATTTGGGGTTAATCATAAAACGATTGAATCTTTTATGAAAAAAGCAATCTTTTCATTAATAATTGCATGATTTTCATACTATTTACATATGCCTACAGATTGTCTCGGCTATCGGGTTCGATTAGGTCATTTTGTGACCTGTAAGCCCTAGCTGTGAAAATCAGCAATAAAATTGCAACGTTTGAAACTCTAATAGGTAAAATGTTAGTACTGCAATGAGTGATGTATAACATTGAGTCATCACTATGAACATGGCATTGTGGTTTTAATGATGCCATGATGTGAAGATTTTAGTGATGTCATTTCGTTGCTCGTGCTATTATTATTCTTCAGAACAGCTGTCGGACAGACAGACAGACAGACCACAGAGCTTACGAATGGCGGGAATCGCCATGTGTCCATCTTTATTTCTGTGTCCCAGTGTGTGTGGATCAGAGGGTGGGTTAGCGTACAGATGGATCAGAAGAATAAGCTGGAAAATAGAAACAACTTTGGGCTGGGGTTTGTTTCGTATCGCTGGTATATTATTGTGACATCGAGCGACCTACACATCCAGTCAGAAAAATTGATCGTATCACACGTTTTAAGCGACACAATTTCAGAACCAAAGACTTTTCAGACTTGCTGTGCTGTTAGGCACCAAATGTTCATTGCAGTTGACCGATAAATCACCTTGCCAATAACCGTGTCACAAAATTAGTGGTCACACGTGGCGCCAAAAACTCAAAAAAGAAAATAAAATTCATCAATTAATACAAGTTTTTGGACAAGAAAAAAAATCTCTGCAAAACTACCACCTTTCGTCTGAAAGAAGCCGTCATTACTTTTAAACTTCGACCAGTCTAGAGTACTTTAGTCTCGGCTGAAAATTGGCGGGTGCAGAAAATGGGCCCTCGAGGGAAAATCTGAGTCAAGGCCATAAAAGTGTGGTTTGTAAGTTTCTGTGCCGGAAGTATGTTTACAAAGTCCACATGCCCCATGATGAGAACAAATTTTATTGGCATGTTTCGACTCGGGTGTGAAGCAAAAGTGAGCCTATGTTCTGGGCCATCTGTCTGTCTGGCGTCCGTCTGACATCTGTTGTCCATGGTAAACGTTAACATTTGCATTTACTCTGAGACTATTCAGGCCGCAGTCATCAAACTTGGCCCAAGGATGCTTTGTGGCAAGACCTTTCTAAACATACCAATTTCATTGACCTCTCTCAAAGGTCAAGGTCACAAGGTAGTAGGAAATATGTCTTAAAATATTGCTTTGACAAAATTTATTTTTTCACAAATATTATTCACAACTTCCAACTCAAACTTGGTACAGAGATACCTAGTGTTAAGACACAAATATTATTCACAACTTCCAACTTGAACTTGGTACAAAGATACCTAGTGGTAAGACCTTTCTATGCATACTAATTTGGATGACCCATGGGAAAGGTCATGGGTCACAAGAGATCAGGAAATGGGTCAAAATAGCCATATTTTGACAAAAGATGTTTTTTCTCAAATACTCTTCATAACTTCAGACCCAAACTTGATACAGAGATAGCTGTTGGTAAGACCTTCCTATGCATGCTAATTTGGATGACCCCTTGGCAAGGTCAAGGGTCACTAGAGATCGGGAAATAGGTCACAAATAGCTGTTTCTTGAGAAAAATAGTTTTTTTATTCTAGTATTAGTTACAACTTCAAACCCAAACTTGGTCCAGAAATACCTGATGGCAAGACCTTCATATGCAATATAATTTAGATGACCCCTCGGGAAAGGTCAATGCTCACAAGAGATTAGCAAATGATGTGAAAAAAGTAGCATTGTAGCTTTTATCAGCACTTTTGCAAAACTTTCCAATCAACTTTGGCAGAAAGGTAGCTGATAACACGTTTCTATGCATACTATTTTGTTTCAATACTCGCAAAGGTCAAGGGTCATAGGAGACTAACAGTAGTGTGAAAAATACATACATATTTATAAACATGGATTTTGCAAGTACAAAAGACAACCCTTACATTAGAACTGGATCATTCATGCAGGTGAGCCTTAAGGGCTTTGCCATTCTTGTTTACTAATTTGGGGGTTTAATCTTAATTTGTAAAATGGCTTACTTTCTGTCAACAGAATTATATAACCTAATGTGTTTCAGTTCACTGTGAACGTGCAACACTAACCTGAATTTCTCTTCTCCCACAGATTGAAAAAGATGAGCGAAGCGAGTCTGAGTGCGAGATTGAAGATCCATCAACTGAAGATGAAAGTGAAACCAGCCCCAATGCCAGTCGGCCTGTGACAAATGGCAGCGTCCCTAATATTCCCCGATCTCGGCACACCATGTCCTCCAAACAGGAAACTTGAAGACCGCTATCTCAGTGTTTTCTTCTCTCTTTTGTTTTCCTTCTTTTTTTATAGTTGTTTTTGCCGTTCTTGTTGTCATCTCAAGTAACTTTTTCACTCTTGTGACACAGACCTTCGGGGGCATTTTCTTTGCATGTGAACTTCCCAGTAGGGAGGCAGGCATCTTCTAACAACTCTTTAGGAGATGGATGGACCACGATGCTTCAGGGACAGTGCCAGATTAGCGTGGCAGATGAAAAGATGCCAGGCTAATCTGGCTTTGCCCTTGAACTGCAGGTGTCGGGCTAATCTGGCTCTACTTATGAAATATGATGGTCGATCCATGTCCGTCTGTAGTTGTCATGGCTGAATGATGGCAAACTTTGCTGCTGTCATGTCGTGTGTGAGCTAATCATGTGTATTCATGTCCGCTGTCACTCACTGTAATTTATTCCTAGGATGGTGGGTGTCGCTGTATTTCTTGTCGGGTTTTTTAGTGCACTGGGCTCAGATCATCTTCAAATCATGTTCACAGTTTTTGCAGTTATGATCACACAAGGCAATGCACCTGCACTTTGTTTTAATGTAAAGCAACATCTCATGGGTGTTCTCTTTTTTGATTCCTTCCACTGTGGGTCTTTCCAAGTATGAAGTATGTGTACTATTTCTTTGTTTTAACTTATTTGAGGCATGCTGCATCCAGACATGCACCATGAACCCGCATATCCAAATCAAGTAAAAAAAATGAATTTTTCAATTAAAATGCATTTTTTAAAAAAATACTTACCGATGGTATTACACTTAGGAAATGGCTCTTAGCTAGCCTAATTTTAGCCAAATTTTGGTTGTGTCCGTATAAGGGGGGTGTTGGCAGGAGTGGGGCGCCATAGACCATGCCCAACCCGAATAGCCTCCCCTTACTCACATCCGGTACAAGATTACCCAGCATACCCCAGTTTAGTTCTTAGCGAACTGCGGCAAGCGGGGCCGGAGGGAGGGACCTTCGAGTAATACCATCGGTAAGTATTTTTCAAAAAAATGCATTTTAATTGAAAAATTCATTTGTTTTCTCAAAACACATTACCGATGGTATTACACTTAGGAAGAATCCCAAAGAGGAGGTGGGTGCCGCTATAGCGCCCCTACTGCCAACAACATTGCCCACAAACTCGCCCTCCTGCAGCACACTCCCGATAATTTTAGCTAAGATACCTGCGGCGCCTAGGGCGCCGGGAGGGAGTGTCGCGCTGCTGCGGTGTCTCCCACCAGCGAGAGGATCTGTCGCTGGGAGGAGAGGTCCCTCAGGTAGAAGCGGGCGAAAGTGGACTCCGCTCGCCATCTCATAGCCGCCACAAGTCTCTGACTGCACCAGTGCTGTCGCAGCGGAACTTGCGGCCATGGCTCTGACCTCGTGCGCCGCGATGTTCAACATGTGGCATCAACAGGTCAACGTCCTGGAAGGCCGGGCGGAAAACTCCCCGGAACCAGGAGGAGCAGGTCTGGGCTGAGATATCACGTCTACCTGTGGACAGAGGGAGAAAACAGGTGTGTGCGTCCCCCGCGCCAGCTTGGTCCGGCGCAGGTACACACGGAAGACTCTCACCGGTTCCTATTGTCTGGTCTACTGAGTGGAATCTGACACTCGTACGGGCAGACAGACATAGACTGTAGGGCAGCCAAGGCGACCACGACTTGGCCCTGAAGGCTGGTACCGTAGTAGTTGCACGGCGCCTTCCGTCCGTAACTGCCAGCCATCTGTGTGTGTGTGACAACAGCGCGTACGGATGCTGACCCTGGAAGAGGTAAGGCTGTCACCGGGTTTTGAAGTCTGTACTCCCGGGTGGCGTCCAACACGCGCAGGGCGAAACAACTGTCGCCGTCATGGAGGCCGCGTCTCGTCCAGGCAGATGTTTCAGGTAGCTGTAGCATGAACCGGTCGACTGGCACTGCCAGCCACCCGGGTGTGTGGACAGCGTGCATAGTACTGAGCCTGGAGGTTGAGTCAAGGACTGCCCTGAAGCTCTCCTCCTTGAAACATCCGTCAGGCGCGTCATGTGCCGGGTTTCAACAGACGAGGTTGAGATCCCGTAAGCCCCCAAGGTAGAACTTGGTCCCTGCGCAGCACAGCTGGGCATTCCAAGGCGAAGGGAGCCTCTGAAAGTGAGGTTTTGCAGCTACCCGGGTCTGATGAGCGAAATCGCCTGTAGGAGTCGGCGATCATGGTGAGATAGTCCTGAACGGTGAAAGGGGGGCCGTCCTTAGGAGATGAAAAACCCCGAGGAAGCACCCTGCCAGCTGGGGCTTCGTCAAGTTCGGAAGGAAGAAGGTTGTCGTCATTCCCGTCACACAGCGCTCGTCATCTACCCTCGCAACTCGACTGGTTGAGGGTCTGCGGGTTGTCTCGGTAGCACCCATGGCCGCCGTAGGAAGCCTCTGTGGAAGAGGGCTTGCTGCCCAATCTCCGGGTGTGCACCTACATCCACCAACCTGCCACACAAGTAATGGCGGACAACCAAGCATATAACTCGGCATTCAATCTCGATGGCGAGCAGTGAAGTTGGAAGATCTGGCCACAGCGACGCCTCCCCGCGCGGCAGGCCTCCCGCGCACTAGCCTCTCACAATTACGCCGTCCTTCTCCAAGCAGAAGAGGTGTCAGGTTGAACGGTGATCCCCTAGCAAGTCATCCGTCCGAAGAGAGCTGAAGAAGGTACTGAGAGTCCCTCCTACACTGCCCTGCTCCCGTCTACTGGGAGTCCCACTCGAACAGGACGACCACGCACTCCATCTTCGACGGAATCCCCGCGAAGAAAACACGTAGTACCTGTCCCGTAGCGTAGGCCCTCTAGTCGACAGCAAAGTGGGCATGATCCCAGCCTACCGCCCGGCTTGCCAACTGGTTACGACATCGAAAACTCGAGTTGTCCCAGGTCCTGGAGACGCACCGCTGCTCTCAGGTCTTTGTCTGGCATCTGCCAAGATGACGAGGCACTTGTGTAGAGTCGAAGGACGAGATCGTGCTCCAATCCACCGTCTAGTGTAAGAGCTGCGTCGACCATACTGCCACAGGCCCGAGCGCAACGACCTCTCAGGAACTAATTCCTGCCAAATTGTCCCGTCTAACTCCCGGTACTTGCGCCCCCGGCCGCAGGATCCACAGCGCCGAATGGGTAACTTCACAAGGCACAACCGAGGGCAAGTCCATCCGCTCCGGTCCGGCGCCGCAGCCTGCCGGAACTCCAAGTCGCCTCCACCCAGGGAAGCGAACGTTTCCGCTAGGTCCCGAAGCTGTCGTCTAAGGAGGCGAGAAGGGTGCATGGTCACCGCTGACTACGGCCAGGCCCAAGCGAAGAGTAGCACCCCGTCGTGAGAATGATGCGACTAGCAGCAACTCATCTCAGCCAGAGCTAATCTGAACTGTGTGCATATCCCCGATGAAGACGGCGCCCGCCGTGAAGACTGTCGGACCAGTCCTCCACCCGCGCTGACCTCTATCCCTCGCTCGCCTGGAGTATGCTGCCACGGACATTCACAGTACTGTGCCGTTGGCGTCACAACGTCGCCTCCATCTCTCGGATGTAAGTCACCCAATCCGGTGCAGCCGACGAACCGCGCCTCCGCGGAAGAGGGGTCCCTGCCAATCCCGTCTGACGGTCCCCAGTGTTCTAAGAAGACTGCTACATCCGGCGGTGCCAGCAGCGTGAATCAGCTGAGCAACAGTCCTTGTAAGCCTCCTTGTCGGACTGCCCAGGGGGCCAAGAAGTTCTCCACTGCGCGGTGCCCTGCGTGGCCGACTCTCCCACTCGGTCACGCGTAATCGTTTAGGACGGACGCCGCAACCGTCGGCAGCGGAAGAAGTAGGATCAAGCTGAAGCCACCAGCGCCTCCCCCGGCGCCCTGAAGTGGAGACAGAAGCCGACCAGGAGGGGAAGGGACTTGAAAAGCTTGGACACGATGAGGGGACCTGCTTCGTCCCAGGCCCGAGTAGACTCTCCTGAAATCCCCGCAGTAGACGGCGATCGCAAGACCTCTCGGAACTGCGAGCGTAGCGACGTAGAGAAGCTATCCTCGTCCAGCCACAGCGAATGACGTCCTCTGGCGTCCAGCGGGAACCGTCTGTCCCGCACGCAGGAGAAGGGAAGTCCAACCCCTCCGAAGTCCGGGGAACTCCGGCCGGCGGCGATCCAACGAAGGCGGACCCCGCACTTGGAAGGAACAACGTAGTCTCAGGGGGCCGCTCCCCCGAACGGTGGTGATAATTCGGAGCGCCTGTCTTTACCTTGCGTAGCGCGCCAAGGAACTGGGACGTCGTCTCCTGTTCCTCTCCTACCCCTGGTTCTGTGAGGTGAGCACCTGCTTCCGAAGGGGAACTGAAGATCGTGAGCGAATGCCGGAACCCGGATCCCATCGTGAGGTCGTCTCTTCTGCACTGCATCTAGAGCGGCTCTCGTCTGCATGGTCGGGGCGAGGCGTGGCCCAACATCACTGAGCCGGAATCTTGTAGTGCGAAGTGTAGCGGTCCTGTAGCCCTTGCGGTCGCCACAAGCCCTAGAAAGCCGGTGAATAGCCCGGGCGAGGGCGCCCAACCTAATAATAACAAAAAATAAATTAATCAATGCTTAATGCATGAGTACTATTTGATTGTAATTGCCCTTAAGGGATAATCAAGTTATTTAATTAAATTAAAATATGAGAGACAGAATACCCCTCTGTTTTCTCGTCTCCATTTCCAAACTAAGTAATCGGTTCAGAGGTTCCAGGAATCCAACCTCTAAGGATAAGAGGTGTTGCGTCCCAGCGGCCTGGCGAACCGCTGAGCCGCTGGGAAAGCAGCCTTTTAACCCCCGTGTCGCACCCCGATAAACGTACATACTCATACGTGTTCGCTACCGCACCAACATGCTCTCACAGACACTAGTCACCGTCCTGAGAAGCCGAGCAGTTGCTACTGCATAACCTGTTTATGAATTGTCTGGCCCGGGACTGGAAGCGTCGTAGGTTCGGTAGCCGACGCCAGCCCTCCGCAGTCAGCGACTACAAGCTCACTGGGCCGGGACGCCTAGGTCACTGCCGTTGACATGGGTCCCACCTTGTTGCTCTGTCCACCTGTTGCTAGTCCACTCTGGCCTGCGGAAGGACAGTGGAGCGGGCAACTCTCGAGGCCGGGTCCCGTGAGAGTACGGGTACAGGGCCGGCGGAAGAATCATTGGTTTAGCCATTCAAGTAGAGGTTGTCAGGTACCTCTCCTGCTGACAAGAGTCCAGAACAAGGTATCGTGTGCGTTACTGGTCCGGGACAACGTCACTGACACTGACTTGGGTCCCACCTTATTACTCTTGGGAGTCTCTGTCCGGCGATCTCTGATAGACGTCATACTCTCTCTGTGGGACAGCAAGTCACTGCTTCTGACTTGGGTCCCCTTTGTGACTCTTGGGCGGCTCTGTCAGGCGAGCTCTGATAGACGCCGAACGCTCTCTGAGTGACAACTTGCCGACCCGTTTACCCCCTGGGTGCAGTCAGTGTATTTTGAACTGACTAATAGTGTACTTTTGGACTCACATGTGTATTTATGCACAAGCCAGTGAGTTGTCAGTTTCTCCAAAATGTGTATTTTGTGTATAAACGTGTACATGTATGTGTACCCCAAAGCAAAATTGTGTACTTCAATACGCCGAATGTGTATGGTAAACAGGTCTGAACAACCAAGCCACTAAGGTAGCAACCCAATTTAGTAATATTTTAGGTAAATACCCTTTGTCAGTAGACAAACAACAGAGAATCAGCCACTACTTATCTCTTTGTAGAAGGGATGTGGCAACCAAGCCACTGCTTCCGTGTCCACGATCCCCGATAGGCGTTGCACGCTCTCTGTGGGACAGCAAGGCCACTGCTTGTGCCTTGGGTCCCACCTTGTAACTGTCAGGCGTCCCTGCCCGGTATCTGATAGGCGTGGAACGCTCTCTGTGGGGCAACAAAGCCACTGCTCTGACTTGGGTCCCACCTTGTCACTGCCAGGTGTCACTGCCCGGCGATCTGATAGGCGTGGTATGCTCTCTGTGGGACAACGAAGTCCCTGCTTCTGACTTGGGTCCCACCTTGTTAGCTCGGACATCAGTGCCCGGCGATCTCTGATAGGCGTCGTACGCTCTGTGTGGGACCACGAAGTCCCCGCTTCTGACTTGGGTTCCACCTTGTTAATCTCGGACATCAGTGCCCGGCGATCTCTGATAGGTGTCGTACGCTCTCTGTGGGACAACGAAGTCCCTTTGTAACCTCTAGACTTCTCTGACAGGCGCTCTCTGGCAGGCTTTGTACGTTCTCCGTGGGGCAACAAAGTCTCTGTTCCGGACTTGGCACCCACCTTCTTACATTCGGTCGTCTCTGCCAGGTTACTACTGCCGGGCCTGGAATGGTCTCTGCGGGACAACGAAGTCCCTATTACTGACATGGGTCCCACCTTCGGACCTCCGGTCGTCTCTGTCAGGTTACTTCTGCTAGGCCTGGAATGGTCTCTGCGGGACAACGAAGTCCCTATTACTGACATGGGTCCCACCTTCGGACCTCCGGTCGTCTCAGTCAGGTTACTTCTGCTAGGCCTGGACTGGTCTCTGCGGGACAATGAAGTCCCTATTACTGACATGGGTCCCACCTTCGGACCTCCGGTCGTCTCAGTCAGGTTACTTCTGCTAGGCCTGGAATGGTCTCTGCGGGACAACGAAGTCCCTGTTACTGACTTGGTTCTCTCCTTATCGTTGGTCGTCACGGTCGGCCGGTCTTGTATAGGCCTCGGACGTTCCCTGCAGTAAAAGCGCCACAGGTCTGACCACTCTTCCTCCGGCCATGAGACGCAGACATCACAGGTATGGGTTGAATCACAACCGGAGCCGGGTAGGCAAAACTCGTGTTCGTCCGAGGCCATTGGAAATCACGACACCTCGTGCAGGTCCGAACCTTGTATCTGGAACAAGATAGCATAATGAAGGACGAGCGAGCGTGGCCTCTAAGGCCACGCAATAAAAGACCGCCCGCGAAATGTGTCGATCCTACTCGAAAAACGAACCGAGTGCACCGCACGTGCCGACGCTCGGCGCTCTTTCCCACCCAGAGCGCCGGTCGAGGGCATGCACCGAGATATTACCTGTCCATGTCAGGAAAGGAGTCAACCCACGTCTCTCCAGCGAAGCGAAGACCCCGATGCAAAGGCAGCTCGCCGCTAAGTCCGACCGGCTGGCAGCAAAGTCGAAGCCGCGCTTAGGCAAGACTCAGTCCCCACTGCAAGTTCCCGTCACCAGAAACCGCCAGGCTCGGTGAAGAAAAGGCACAGGCGAAGACTAGTAGCCGCTGAGTGCAGAAGCAAGGCATCCAAAGTCGAAAACGACCGGTCAAAGCCGAACGGAGCTCGAAGCGAACACAACCGAACTCGGCCAGCTAAGAACTAAAACTGGGGTATGCTGGGTAATCTTGTACCGGATGTGAGTAAGGGGAGGCTATTCGGGTTGGGCATGGTCTATGGCGCCCCACTCCTGCCAACACCCCCCTTATACGGACACAACCAAAATTTGGCTAAAATTAGGCTAGCTAAGAGCCATTTCCTAAGTGTAATACCATCGGTAATGTGTTTTGAGAAAACAAAAAACTATTTATCTCACGAAGGGGCAATTTCAGTTTGGACGGGAGCGTATAAATATAGCAAGTGAATTTTTAAAAAGAGGATAAGATGGACATACGCACACACATTCACACAGCCACCCATGCACGGTGAATTAAGAACTATCCTAATACTGACAACTATACTAATACTGACAACTATACTAATACTGACAACTATACTAACAACTATACTAATACTGACAACTATACTAACAACTATACTAATACTGACAACTATACTAATACTGACAACTATCACATTAAACTTTCAAGAACAAAACTGGCACTTTCCATCCCCCTCATTGCTCGAGTACAGATGTCACAGCCGAATACATTTAATAAAGTCTATGCCACTTTGTTCAAAAAGACAACAGCGGTGGGAATAAAAGAGAACTTCCTTCTCTTTGTCTTACAGCTGTGACATCTGTACCGGCAGGCTGAGGGCAACAGCTCAAATGTTGCATGTCTCAAATTTGTTAAAACACCAACTACCGTGTCCTGAATCGGTTCAAAGTGAACTCGTACGAAGGGTATTTGTGTACTTCTGTACCTATTGTACTTAGCGAGTTCAGCATTTTTTTTCCATTTTTTTTTTTTTTTTTTTTTTTTTTGGGGGGGGGGGGGGGGGGGGGGGGGGGGGGGTTGCGGGTAGGGGAGCACAGACTCTTTTCAACCACTGAATCCTTATATTTGCTGGGTCTGTTGCTTAACTTATTATTCTCATTTTCTTTCATACAAAAAGCATGTTTACAAAAAAAGACATTTCATGCAGAAAGGTACCAAGAAACAAAACTGAGCAATTAAAGTAAATAAACTGTTGGACAGTAACACTCGCACGTATTGAAGTAAATTTCACATGCAGAGTATAAAACTGCAGTTATAATATCACCACAGTTTTCACCTTATTTGTGACTTGTAGAGGTTTCCACAGTAGATGATGGATGATTTCCGAGTCATGAAATTTGACTGGATTCTTGAAAATGACATCTGATGAACGGTCTTCAATGGATTCTCAGTACATGTGTTTCATTTAACCCTTATCATTTGGAATACACCAGTGGGTGAAATAAGTTTGACTCAAATAGTTAAAGGGTAGTGCCAGAATAGCTTGGCGCCTATGCATACTAATTTGGATGACAAATGTGTATAAAATACCAATAGAATTGTAGTTATTATCAACATTTTTGGAAACGTTTGAATTAAATTTGGCACAAAGGTAGCTGATGATAAGACCTTCCTATGTAATAATAATAATACATAGTATTTATATGGCGCATTTCTCATATTTATAATATAACTCAATGTGCAGGACATGACCGCGAACTGAACCCAACAAGCACGCTCTCGTGAATTATGCGCATTCACTCACACACTGTATATAAACACAGAACATTCACGTGGTGCTAAGGGCAAGCACAAGCGAGCTACTGAAATTTAGGAAATTTAAATCGCTTTTTATATTTTTGAAATTTGATTAAGTGGACTGAAATTAATACCGAATTTGTGGGGGAGGAAAGAGCCGGAGTACCCGGAGAAAGAACCCCTGACTAATTTAGTTGACTCATCACAAAGGTCAAGGGTCACTGGGGTTTCACAGATGTGTGAAACTGATTAAATTTTGAGAAAACATAGATTTTGTTGGTGCAGAAGCCATCCCATTACTTATTGTCACACGTATGGATCGATCATACACGTGAGCCATAAGGGCTTTGCCTTTCTTGTATCTTGTTGTAGAGGTATTGTTGCAGGCATCATCTCAACACTGTGCTTTTGACAGTCGAAGGGTTAACCAACTATTTGACATGAGTGAAATCAACAAAAAGCATGCAATCACAATCAAAACGCTCAGTATTGTGTAATAATCTATTGTTTAACCCTGTT
Source organism: Semisulcospira habei (assembly GCA_036245525.1). Classification (NCBI taxonomy): domain Eukaryota; kingdom Metazoa; phylum Mollusca; class Gastropoda; family Semisulcospiridae; genus Semisulcospira; species Semisulcospira habei. The sequence goes on along the minus strand of BTPG01000002.1, from coordinate 276,391,516 downwards.
AATAAGTGTTGCTGAGAATATCTTTTGCAAGAACTTTTAGGGTCTTTTAAATGTTAAGAATAATACATTTGTCAGTTTGAATGGGTTTGGCCTTTTCATCAGGTAAACAGGAACATTTTCAAAGTGCACATAGTACATTTTAGTGCAACGGCTTTTCCATTTGAATCGTGCATGTTTCTCTTTGTCTACTCAGATTCAAGTGGTGTGAAACGCTGCATCATTTGCCATATCCAGGGTGCACTTTGCCATATCCAGGGTGCACTTTGCTTGCTAAAATTTGCCAGTAAAATGGGTTCTCAGTGTTGTCTTACCTGAGCAAAGAATTGCTATATCCTTCTTTTCACAATGCATGTCAGTGGGCACACGCAACAGAAGTGTGCTGCTGTCCCTTGCACATGATAGAGGAACTCTTTTAGAGAGAAGAAGAGCACAAGAGTGTTTCATTGTACAACATTGTACCCCAAGACCAAAATCCCCAAATGTTTCCGTTGCTCTCTGAAGACTGCATTGCAGTGCAGGACACTGATCGACCATGATAGTTCAAGGGTGTTGCCAGAATAGCTTGGCGCCCATAGGCGCCAAGCTATTCTGGCATCACCCTTGAACTATCATGGTCGATCCATATCTTGCTGTGGTGTGTCTGGGGTAGAATGAGATAACAACATTAAAACCTTACAAAAGTTCAGCGAGTCCTATTGTGTAGCATTGTCGTCAGACACACACAAATAACGTTTATACAGGACATTCAATATTGTCAACTGTTAACCATTTATTTACCTGGTGAAGGTTGCTTTAAACATCAAACTTTTGAATTTGATCCACTTTGATAACAATTATCGACGGTTTCTTGGACATGAAATACAAACTGTGTGCTTGTCTGTGATTTTTTACCTGGAGGCTTCTAGCTTCAAGCTGCAAGATCCACAATAACAACAGCACATAAATAACAGAGCGTGCATGGTACTTGATGAATGCTTTGATAAGATTTGTGTGTTCGAACGTTGGTCTCACTTCAGGCATTTTGAGTCGACCATGATAGTTCAAGGGTGGTGCCAGAATAGCTTGGCGCCCATGGGCGCCAAGCTATTCTGGCATCACCCTTGAACTATCATAGTCGATCCTTATCTTGCTGTGGTGTGGCCGGGGTAGAATGAGTTAACTCGTTACACCCTGAGGATGAAATTATCATATCTACATCACAGTTCTAGAGAGAGATCCACCATGATAGTTAAAAGGTGGTGTCAGAATAGCTTGGCACCTGTAGGCGCCAAGCTATTTTGACACCACCCTTGAACTGTCATGGTGGATCCACATCCTGTCATAGCTTGTCAGGCTGTGTCATGGACTGTCGGAAAGATTGGTGGTTTAATTGTTTGTGATGTGGGTGTAGGTTATATATATATATAATCTTGTTAACAGGGGGATCTCCATTCACACTCTCATCATTGTAGCTATCAACATCACGTTCATCACATTTCTCTCACTCTGGAGGGGGACGTCTCGCATGCGTTCCCCACACACGCATCCATACAACTGATTCACTAAGAACTCAGTTGCTGAATTGCTAACTATGTTAATTATTTACATATAAGCAATCAGACATGTCGCACTTAACTACTGTCTAAAGTATCTCAAATTACACTTTCTTCATCTTCAATCTACCGAGTTCTGTTATTTCACTGTCTAGTGACGAGTTCTGTTATTTCACTGTCTAGTTCTTTGTTCTACCTCAGGCTAGTTCTGTGCACAGAAGTAAACAAGTCGCCAGGTTTTCTATACACTACTTATGCGGTGGCTATCTCAGTGGTCCTCGGCGTCGGCACTGCATCCGTCGACCCGCTACCTGGTTCTCGTCGGCGCTGCGTCTCAGTGTCGACCCTCTGGTCCCGGTGATCTGTTAATGTTTTCTCTCGGCACATTCACAATTGTCAATGCTGCATTTATGAACCCAGTACATATCACGCGTGGGCTATTCCGATCACTGTAGTAGAAACGTTCTTCTCCGCGGCTTTGCTTATACACTATAATAGTCCACCCGGTTTCCCGTTATCTCCTTCTCTTGGGTGTAGCTAATCATCTTCCGTTGGGAATCTGTAGTGACCGGTCATCTTCGACCACACCACAAGAGCTCAGCGCCATGTCTCTCAGTCTTTCCGTTCCAAGTTTTTTCGTATATATATCAGAAGTTTCTCTCCCTTCCTCATTATGTATTCCTATGCGATGTCATGAATATTCATTCACATCTATACATCAACTAACTTCAATAACTATATAACATATATACTAAACATGCATTTCACATCCAGTCTATGCATCCATTCTAACCTAACACCCGTATCACAACATTAATATAATTAATTTGTGAACGGACTATTTCTTTTCCAAATTCTGGAATTTCATCAGACACTACTGAGTAAGTGTGTTCTTTGATAGACTCGGGCGGGAAAGTTCTGACCCCCTTTTCCTTGATTATGATTGATTTCCTTGATTGATAGGTTAGGATTCCTTCACTTCCACACTTAAGCAATTCTTCTGACCCACTTCCCCCCCCCCCCCCCCCCCCCCCCAATTAGCCTAGATACTCTCACTTCCGCACGTACACCCTTCCTCTTATCGGCATAAGGTACTAACAGACTTTCCCCGCTAAAGAGGTTTCGCTTCGCACGTGCAGGCATGGCCAACCACTTCCTGTTTCCGCTAACCCCATGACTTACTCGCACACTGCGATATAAATGTCCCTCATTCCATGATTTCGCTAGTACTTTATTTCTTAACCTTCTTACTCAATTATGAACATAATTTTGGTCCCTTGACAGGCTGTATGGGTGAATTAATCTAATCATTGATCACTTCAAAACACATCAGGAAAATATGGCATATTAACAGTAACGACAGCAAACACGTGACTGGCAGTGGTCTTCATCACTATTTTTCAGCAAAGCCAGCCATTAGCAAAAAGCTTAGATCCGCATGAGCGCCGCTTGTATGGGGGCTCTTGAGGATCTGTGTCTTTTGCGTGCCATGGTGTCAACTCGTGTCACGCAGTGTTGCTATGTGTTTGTGCGTTTCGAATGATGTGTATTTTTTCGGATTTCTTCTTGTGAGTGAATTGTAAATCTTTGTACTTTGCGTGTTAGCGTTCTGTGATCTGAAGACTATTGTTCAGTACTGAGTAGTGCTTTGGCCTGATTTGCAATCAAAATATAATAAAAAGTTCTGATGAAATGTGTTGGCAATGTCAGTGTGTGTGTATGTACGATTTTCTATCAGCGGTAGCGAATCAAAGAAGACCTCCAGTGATGCGTGTGTGTGATGACGGCGGTAAAACTGTCCACAGATGGCCCATTCCTGCCAACTTTATCCTCTCGGTCAGAACAGAAAAGTGTGTGCCATTTACACTATTGTTTATTGACATCGTTTCATTGCCTTATGATTACATGATAATATAAGTTATTGGTAGCAGGGGCTTGCTATACTGACCGTCGTAGGCCTAAGGGAGGTCAAAGGAACCATTGTACCCCGAAGGCCTTCGGGGTACAATGGTTCCTTCAACCTCCCTAAATAAATATCGGATCGTTTCTTACGATTAACACATGCATGCTCTCACAGAACAACACAACCACACTCGTAACAAACATCTTTTGTCAAAATATTGCTATTTTGAACCTATTTCCTGAGCCGACTCTTGTGACCGTTGAGCTTTCCGAGGGATCGACCCAAATTAGTATGCATGAAAAGGTCTTGCCCTCGGGAATCTTTGTACCAAGTTTGGGTTTGAAGTTGTGAATAGTATTTGAGAGAAAGAAAAAAAAAAAAAGGTCCAAATATAGCTATAGCTATTTTTTGACCTATTTCCTGAGACTCTGTGATTTTGACCTTTGTGAGAGGTCACTCAAATTGGTATGTTCAGAAAGGCCTCGCCACAAAGTATCCTTGGGCCAAGTTTGAAGAATGTGGCTTGAAAAGTCTCCGAGAAAATGCCACAGTTGTTTTACTATAAACGATGGTGCTAGAAAGCACGTGTGTACATCGTCATGCATTGTCAGTTGTACTAGGGACACACAGTTTATCGTAGGTACGTGGCCCGTATAGGGTGTACATTGTGAGAGACGCAGCGTAACGGTGGTGCACGTTGTAAGAGAAACGCATTGTGTCGCCAGTGTTGACATTTGCAGAAGAGATATTGTATCAGTGTTGGTGCATTTCGGAATGCATTGTGTGGAGATCGCATCGCTGAAATAAAATATTGTTGGAACTGTTACTCCAGTGTTGTCTACAACCTTAAGCCACGTGTGACGGGTTGCAGCTGAATGAAGTTTCTTTAAAAGAACCTTACGTGCGTGTCGTCTGGTGTGATATCATACTACGACCACGACTCGACACGTAACAATGTTTTTTCTTAAATACTATTCACAACTTTAAACCCAAGCTTGCTACAGAGATACCTGATGGAAGACCTTTCCATGCACACTAATTTGGTTGATCCCTCAGAAAGGTCAAGGGTCACGAGAGCTCAGGAAATAGGTAAAGAAAACATAGCCTTATTTGACAAAAGATGTTCGGTCACACACATGTAAATTGGTCATACATGTGAGCCATAATGGCTTTGCCTTTCTTGTTTTCCCTTTGGCAAACATTTAAATTGTTGTCATTCACACAACTCCAAATCATTTCCAAAACATCAAAATCATATGTGCTTGTCTATGATTTCACAAGTTCCAAAATTACAGACCAGCACACGCACATAACTGCTCGTGAAAACACGGCAGTAATTGATTTGTCGTATTCACATAGGTCTGCGTCTTTAACAAATTCGTCGTCATATGGAACCGTTCGTGTGTTCTTAGAACATTCCCTTATGAGTCATGTGTGCAATGCAGTCAACATCGAGTATTTCTGAATGTGTCTTAACCCATTTCAGTCGCCTGGGACCCTGCAGCACTGAGGCGATGGATTGATCATGATAATTGAAGGGTACTGTCAGATTAGCTTGGCACCTTCAGGAGCCGCTAATCTGACACTACCCTTGAATTATCATGGTCAATTTATGCAGCTGGTACACAGAGGTTAGGCAACATCTCCAACATTTGAGAAATTGGACCTTGGTGCTTAATAAAGTATGTGTGTGTGTTGGGAAAGGGGGGGGGGGGGGGTGCATACAAATAATATTATGTGAGGCTAGTATCCGTTAAGTTATTGCCCGGGACCCAGCAGAAGGAGGTGGATTGACCATGATAATTGAAGGGTACTGTCAGATTAGCTTGGCACCTTCAGGAGCCAAGCTAATCTGACACTACCCTTCAATTATCATGGTCAATTTATCCTCCCCCTCTCCCCCCCCCCCCCCCCCCCCCCGCCCCCACATCCCCCTCCCCCGCCCTAAATCCCCGCTAAAAAAATTTGATTTTTTGGGGCCATGGAAGAGCAGCTGCTTTGTCTCTATCAACCACCCCAACTGCTATTCGATTTTTTCGGAACCTGGAGAAGAGCACGTGGCTTTTCTCTCTTACTATCTTCCACCCACCCCCATCCCCCACCTGCTATTCGATTCTTTCGGACCCTGGAAGTACGCGCCATTCGCTCCTGAACAGTATACAGTTCATATATTGTTATAATTATTGTCGTTCAGCCTCCTCCCCCACCCCCCGCCCCTCCCTTAAAAACTGATTGGTCCGGCGCTGCTGACACTTGTAGGCCTGAGGGAGGTCAAAGGAACCATCGTACCCCCCTGCGACCAATAACGTATTCGTTTGTTTTTTTCCTCGTTTTGTATTCTTTAGAAAAAATTCTGTTGAGGAAGCCCCCTTTTGTTGTGGTTAGGTGATACCATTGAATATATACATGTTTTGCCGAAGATTCCCATTTCCGTACGAGACAGAGTGACATAACATCATTCCGCGCATGCCACAGCCCAAACTTCTCAGTCGAAAGTAAAACGTTTATTTTGGCTTGTTTACAGAATGCTTCATGCTGCAAAGTCTATGACACCGAAGGGTGCTTCTCGATTGCTGTGTGACTTAGAAAACTAAGGTGAACTTTTACATAAAGTGTTCGGCATTTGACTATGTGACAACATGCCCGTGTTAGCATGGCGAGGATGTTTCAAGTGTTCAGCACATTGGCAGTAATTGTTTGATTCTAAAATCTCATGTGCACGGTTTGGATATCTGCAAAGGAATACCAAAGAACGCTCGTTGTTTACAGTCGGACTGGTGCTGAGAGGGATTTTAAAGCGTTCACGTGAGGTTAGATAGTGAAAGGACCTTCTTCAGTTTTTTTTTTTTTTTTTTTTTTTTTTTTTTTTGGTTGGCTCACGTGCAAAGCAAAAGTAAATCTATGTTTTGAGCCAGTGGTGGTCTGTCCGTCGTCCATCCGCCATCATCCGTGCTGAAACTTTAACATTAGCATTTTCTCTGAGAGACCTTCATGAACAGTTGCCTTAGAAGAATTTTGAAAATCCACTGGCCAGAGAAGATCAGCAACGTCAGACTCTGGGAGAGAACAGAGCAGATAACAGCAGAGAATGAAAATGGGCGAAGAAGATGGGGATGGATCGGTCACAGTCTGAGAAAGCCAGCTTCCAGTATCACTAGGCAGGCATTGTCATGGAACCCCCAGGGAAAGAGGAAAAGAGGTAGGCCGAGAAACTCCTGGCGTCGAGACCTCCAAGCAGACATCAAGAGACTGGGAACCACCTGGAGTAGAATCGAAGGAGAAGCACAGGACAGGAGTTGCTGGAGGTCTCTCGTCGACGGCCTATACCCGGGTAGGGGTGACAGGCGTAAGTAAGTAAGTAAGTATTTTCTCTGAGACTATTTAAGCCACAGTCTTCCAACTTGACCTAAGAATACTTTGGGCAAGACCTTACCAAACATACCAATTTGAGCGACCTCTCACAAAGGTCAAGATCACAGGGGTTCAGGAAATAGGTAAAAAAATAGCTATATTTTGACATAATTTTTTTTTCTCAAATACTATCCACAACTTCAAACCCAAACTTGGCACAAAGATACCTGAGGGTAAGACCTTTCCATACATACTAATTTGGTTGATCCCTCGGAAAGGTCAAGGGTCACAAGAGCCGGCTCAGATGAATACGTTCCAAATAGCCATATTTTGACTAAAGATTTTTTTTTTCTCAAACACAACTTTAAATCCAAACTTGCTACAGAGATACCTGATGGGAAGACCTATCTATGCTACAGAGATACCTGATGGGAAGACCTATCTATGCTACAGAGATACCTGATGGGAAGACCTATCTATGCTACAGAGATACCTGATGGGAAGACCTATCTATGCTACAGAGATACCTGATGGGAAGACCTATCTATGCATGCTGTTTTGGTTAACCCTTCAGAAAGGTCAAGGATCACAGGCTGGCAAATGTGTGTAAAATGCCAATTTTTGATAAAATTTTAGGTATTAGCAACATTTTTGCATATTTTTCAATCAAATTTATATATAGGTGTGTGTGTGTGTGTGTGTGTGTGTGTGTGTGTGTGTGTGTGTGTGTGTGTGTGTGCTTGTTGTTTTTGCTGCCACTGCCGTTTTATTTGGTCGTAATGTGCATGCTCCGCCCTCGGAATGCCCTCCGGGCCCATTCCAAAGTCACACTCTACCGTATTTTTTACTGAAAATACTACGTTAGACAAAAATTGAGGACTTACGCAACCAAAAAACTATATACAGACATTGTACATTGCTTATAGTAACTATCCCACACTAAAACGTAATAGAAAATATGATAATATAGATAATATCATCGACAGAAGAATCGAAGATAGCGAAGGCAAGCGGTACAAGATGGCGTCACGCGCACGCTTGCAGTACCATAATAGCAGATAAAGGTGAACTCGTCTAAACTGAAACCAACGCACCAACTCGCCCCGTTTCAGGCACGAGCTCAGGGCTTATTGTGATAGAAAACGGCGAAATATTTCGGTCCGATGTATCGTCTGTGCCCGAAAAGCAAACCTGGTTTGCCAAAAGTGGTTTCCCCCCGCCCCCCCCCCCCCCCCCCCCCCCCCCCCAGGGCGGCAGTGCATATCAACTTGTTAATATTCTATATAATCACATGCATAAAAAGAACCGATGCTGAAACAATCTAAAATCAAACAGTACAAGTCATTGTGTACAAATCGATCTTTAAAGGGTCATCAATTACAAGTCTACAACCCTACCCCCGGCAAAAAAAAAAAAAAAAAAAAAAAACGCCCTGAGATACAGTAACTATGCAGTGCCGCTAGTTGGCAAATTAACCATACACCAAGTCCGTTTCAGTCTTCACTATACAACTAACCAAATGTTGTTCTAATAATCATCGTTTCTGACTAATAAGGGCTCATTGAGTGGCTACAGATTGTCATATTATGTCAACTGTCACGAAAAAGACCCGACCAAATACACGCATAGTTCTGAAACAAGTCCATTTTTATCGTGAGGCTGCGTAACGGCACTTATTTCTTATTTTTCATATACATAAATAGAAGCGCCAAACACTCTAGCATCAAACAGTACAAGTCATATTGTCCTTCTCGAACTCTGAAGTGTCTTCAGTTACACGTTTGTAAGTAAGTGACCCTACCCCGCCCCCCCCCCCCCCACCCCCACCCCCCCCCCCCCCCCCGCACCCCGAACCCCCCCCCCCCCAAAAAAAAAAAAAAAAAAAAAACAAAAAAAACACGCCCTAAGTCACAAGAACTATGCGGTGACGTTGGAAGTCGAATTCACCATGTCACAAACAAACTCCGTTTCATCACTATCATGACTTCACCAAGTATTTTTCTAATAACCTGATTGTTTTGTTTTGGCATCCTGTCTCGGAAGACAATGGAGTATATGCGCTTGCTGGGTCAGTCACTGGAGTGACCTCTCCAGGGCGCAAGCCTGGGCAAAGTGTATGGAGATCATGGGGTGCCCAGTCGTCAAGATCCCCCTCTCGGCCTCGCTGATGTATCCAAAGGAATGCAAAGCAGTACGTTTGGCACCAGTTTGGCTGCAGGAGCTGCCAGAACAGTGCGTGAATACAGGCAACTGTCTGCCTTCGGGGCTCCACTCCTGATTTGAAGGGTTTACTCCCCCACATTTGGCCGTTGGATCCAACCTGATCTCCTCCGTCCTCTAGCCGTTGGCTGTCAGAAACAGCTCATCCGCCTAGTGGTGCAATGTGAACACCACCCCCTCACGTGGTTTAGCCCACCAGCTGAGGTGGTTTGCCAGGGTGTGGCGCTTGGAGCCAACACGAGAGAGATTAAGGAGATGGATGAGGACCAGTGATGCCCGTCCGTCCTATGTAGGACGCAGCTGCCGAACAGCAAAGGTACTACCTCTATCCAGAGCCCCCCTACACCCTGATGTAAGCGTTCCTAACAACGCCTTATGGAGTCTACAGAGTGCTATATTTGTCTCGAAAAGAAGTCCGATCAAACACGATGATGGTTTTATAAGTTCAACGAACGCGCGTAGCTTCTAAGTGAAATACAATCCTACAAATAAACAGAAGCGCTAGACACTCTAGAATCAAACAGTACAAGCCATTTTGCCCTTATCGACATCTATAGTGTCATCAGTTACACGTTTATAACACTACCCCCAATGTAATCGATGCTCTGCGGTGCGGCTGATCGGAAATATTCCCATATATCACGCACACAGAACTGTGACCTTACCATCACTAAATATCGCACCAGATTCTACGTCCATTAAGCCATGCTAATCTTTTCTCGTGATTTCAACATAGCTGAGCAAACATATAGCTGTTTTACTATTAGGCAAGAGACCCGACAAAGTAAACCGGTTTGAAAAACGTGTCCGTTTTCAGAAGGCGGCGGAACATCAACTGTTACTTAGTCCATATAAATGAAATACATTTTAATAGAAGCGTTGTCCGCATTGATCTTCAACAAACAGAACTGTGGCGAGTGCCAGCTCATGTGAAAAAGAGGCTCCAAGGAAACAGCTTCAGTGATAATGCAACGATCTATAGCACCCATGTTTAAATGAACGCAGCGTCCATGCTTTGAGCATCCCCATTACTAGGCTTTGAAGCTATTACCTGCACAGATAAAGTGTTCTTCACTTTCGTGTTGATCTTCCTATGAAAATCAGCAGTCCATTTGTTTCTCAAACTGCTAGCATGTCGTGAATATTAACAGAAGCGTCATTCATGACACACCCGGAGCAGACGTTGACCAGTCTTGTTGTAGTTGGGTTGCTTGTCACAAATACGTCGATGCAGATGGGGAGCACCTCTCTTATCTCGGCCCTGTCCTCAGCATCTTCCTTGACATGGCTCTTGTGATTCTCTTTGTGAATAGCGACGATGTTCAGGGCCTCCGATGTCACCCATGAGTTGTGAGCAGATGACGTGGGAGTATATCCATACGGCCAATGTGGACTCGTTCAGTCGAACCAGTCATGCCTGATGATCCATGACCGTAACACATGCATGTTGTTTCATTGAATTAATGGTCTAATCTCATGCCATTCCAAAGGCCTTCTTGGCGCCACTTGACATACAGTTTTGTACCCACAGTTTTGCAGTCTTGCTCTTGTGTATTTTAACAACTTGTTGCAGCAGCCGTCCATTTCTGGTCGGCCTTGTTTGTAAATACATAATTATGGTCCAGAACCGACAGCGAAAAGTTCTTGGACACCAATCCTGGTGGGCTTATTAAAGATAAAAGTGCGAAGTACTGACTGAATGAGTACTCTTCAGTTGGCTTAGTCTGTATGCTACTGTAAGCCGAAAACACACACACACACACACACACGCACACGCACACGCACACACACCCTAGCTTATATGCTATAAACACACACACACACACACACACACACACACACACACACACTGAGAGAGAGACAGAGAGAAATGCAATGAAATGAAACTTTATTTCTCAAGGATAAATGATTTGGTACAAAGAAGACCTGTTTTCAATCATGTCCTTGCACACACACACAGATATAGACACAGATACACAAACACACACACACGGCATACACACACACACACACTCACACAGATGCACTCACACGCGTGCGCGCATTGATTGATGATGCTCCACAACACACACACGCACGCACGCGCAAATACATAATGCATAGCATTTATATGGCGCATTTCTCATATTTATAATATAACTCAATGCGCAGAATGTAGCCGCGAACTGAACCCAACAAGCATGCTCACGTGAATCACACGCATTCACTCACACACTGTACGTAAACACAGAACATTCACGTGGTGCTAAGGGCAAGCTCAAGCGAGCTACACGGTATTTGGAAATCGTTTTGTATTTAAAATTTTATTAAGTTGGCTGAAACTGATACCAAAGTGGAGGGGGAGGAAGAGCCGGAGTACCCGGAGAAAGAACCCCCGACGGTCCGCCCGAATTAACGGTGACACTTACTAGAGGAGAAAAATCCGACGCCGGAACCCGAAATCGAACCTCGCACCTTTAGCATTGGTGGCAGGCGCCTTAACCACTGCGCCACGGACCGCCCCACAAACAAACAATACAAACACATTAATCTAAAAGTAAACAAGATGAGGATTTTATCCCAAAGTCTACCGTATTGTTTGGAGCTCTGATGCGTTTATCTTTTAGGAACATTCAGAGTTGTTCATATTTTTAGGCTTATTATGCTGATCCATTTTCCCTCCTCTCTAAGCCAACCCCTGATCAACACACTCGTCGGCGCACACAAATAAAGACGGACACACTGCGCTTCTCGCCATTAGTATGCTCTATGGGTTCGTATAGTGACAGGAATCCATCTCCTTCTACACTAACACGCCCTCTAATCCACACGCACACTGGCACACAGCGGGACACACGGCGATTCCCGCCATTCGTAAGCTCCGTGGTCTGGCGAAGCATAGCTATTCTGAAGGAAAATAATAGCACCAGCAACGAAATGACGTCACTTCAAGCTTCAGGTGATGGCATCATTAGCCCCACGACGGCGTATTCATAGTGACGACTCGACGTTATACGTCATCATCGCATTACTAACACTTGATGCATCAAAGGATCAACTTTGCAATTTTCTTGCTGATTTTCATGCCTAGAGCTTACAGGTCACAATTTGACCTAATCCTACCCCAGGGCCGGGACAAACAGCAGGCTTATGCAAACACTGTTATGAAAAATCATGCGGGTATTAATGAGAAGGTAGTTTGTTTGTTTTTCGTAAAAGATAAATTAAAGTTATGTTATATGTTTTAAAAATGACTCCGAAAAAGTGGTGTAGAAAACTGATTTTAACACCTAGGGCATACAGGTCACAATTGACCTAATCGTACCCGACAGCCGAGACAAACTGCAGGCTTATGTAAATACCGTATACAAAAAAATCATACTATTATAAATGAGAAGATTGTTTTTTTCGTAAAAAAGATTCAATTGTTTTAAGATTAACCCATATAATTCATGAAATTGATCCCCAAAACGTGAAAATATATATTTTCAAAAATGATTTAATAATTACTCCAAACGTTCTAGAGGTACAATGCTGGTTAACGAACTCATTCAATATGTCCCTTTTATCTAGCTATACGCAAAATATCTAGTAAAAATAAGAAAAATTACGGACTCCAGTGTGGATCAACGGGTTTTTGTGAAACGGCCATTTTCTTGCGAATGAGCATCTTAATCAAAAAGTTTTAAAATAGTTTCGGGGATAACTCTTTTAGGAACAATATCTCAAAATTTCAAGCTTGTCCGTCTTCAAACGCGGGCTCTAGTCGCTGTCACACACACACACACACACACACACACACACACACACACACACACACACACACACACACACACACACACACACACACACACACACACACACACACACACACCGTTTGGCGCCCAAAAGATGTTCTCTAGCAAGGTTTGCGTAGCTAGACGTGGCGTAATTTTTATCTTGCTACTTCTTTGCCAGAATTTCTGCGCCGCACGCCAAAAACGTCATGTACATGCTCCGGAATGCGCTCCGACCAGCTCCAGTTCAAAATCTACCGTATTTTGTAAATACGGTAGACAAAAACAACCACAGATTTAAAAAAAAAAAAAAAAAAAAAAAAAAAAAAAAAAAAAAGGCAAACCAGACTGAACCTGGAAACTAAAAAGTAGGTAACCCCAACAAGGTCTGCCCAGGGCTGACCTGGGTTAATGTAATAATAATAATAATAATAAAGACTGCATGTGTGTATAATTATATGTGTATAAGGCATTTATTTGCAAAAAGCTTGTGGTAAAATAAACTGTATTGATGCAGATTGGCTGGGGGAATGAAAATCTGGATACATACACGAATAGCCTGAAAACTATACCGTATGTACCTTTTTTAAAAGCAAAAAAATTGCAGAAAAAAGGCACAGTCGTTAAAAGTTTAGACGGGATTTCAGTTATTCCTAAGATACTTCAGCAGCTGGGTTTTAATAGTTTTAACTGATGGCGCTGCTCTGATAACTGCAGGAACTAAATTCGATAATTTTGGTCCCAGAATAGGACAAAGATGACTTGTAAATTTCCAAGCGAGGCATTGGTACCCCATAATAATGTTTCCTGGTGTTCGGCTGGACCTACAAGCGAAACGGAATAAATTGGTGAGATAAGGAGATTCTGAGAGGGTGATTTTGTGCATGAGAACTAACTTGATTTATTATAAATAAACAGTTTCTGAAGAGGCGGGATATCTAGCAACCTGAATTTGCCATCTGTACTAATACCGTCTGCAGTTTTGTCAACAATTAATTTAATACTACTGACTCGCACGGCTGACTGCTACGAAGACGTGAAAAACTGGATGACAGCAAACAAGCTAAAACTGAACGACGACAAAACGGAAGCCATGCTGGTAGGCACTCGCCAGAAACTCTCCCAGCTCCCTCCCTCTCTCCACCTTCAACTCGATAGCACCCCCATCTCCCTCTCTGACTCGGCCAAGAACCTCGGCGTTATCCTCGATTCCTCTCTGTCCATGACCAGCTTCGTTTCCGCCACGGCCCAGGCATGTTGTTTCCACCTCCGCCGCATCAGTCAGATCAGAAAATACCTCACTACCGAAGCTGCCACCAAACTTGCTGTCTCTCTCATCTTATCTCGCATCGACTACTGCAACTCTCTCCTTTCCGGCCTCCCTCACTCCGCCATTTTCACTCTCCAACGCGTTCAGAACAATGCTGCCCGCCTCGTCCTCAGAAAGAAAAAATCCGACCACGTCACACCCCTGCTCAAACTCCTTCACTGGCTCCCCATCCCCCAACGCATCCAATACAAAATTCTGTCTCTCTGCTACAAATCCCTGAACAACTGCGCTCCTGCCTATCTCTCCAACTTACTTCACC